>DWPA01005160.1:0-12090 GCA_018251375.1 Calpodes ethlius | reverse complement strand
CAAGTAAGTTGAATTTTTTTTTTATATGTTTTGATGGTTACATCAACTCAAGAATTGTGATATATATAAGAGTTTTATAAACTGTTTCAGAATTATTATAAATCTTAAGTATTTCAATTTTCTATAATTATACATTTATACTACCTATTCTATGAATAGGTTTGTTAGCAAAAATATTTTTATATTCTCCTCATTCATTTACATATTTAATTTATATATATAATGTCCTCATTAACCTTCTTTAAAATCTTATTAAGACTTGCTTATTACCTCCCAAGTCTTCATGCCTGTGGTACCATGAACAACCATATTTTTTGTTTCCTTTAAAGTGATTATGTGGTTGATATTATTTTTAAGAACATAGTGCCTATAGCAAAATTCTTCATCCTCTGCAGGCTTCTCCATTTCAGAGCAAAGAAAAAGATACATTTCATCATGAATATCGTGGACAGGTTCCAAATACGAAATGAGTTTCTTAAAAAATATTCTACAGAAGTGATTGTTCAATGGATACTTCTTAAATCTCGCAAGATAAATCGTTGAGTCAAGGAACGACTTCTGTACAACTGGAGTGAGATAATCTACTTCGTCAAACTGAAAAATTAAAAATTAAAATATCGTCATGAAACCACCGCTAAATTCATGTGAATTTAAACGAAAACCCAGTGATAAACTGCAGAACATACATTTAATGAAAATTTTATAGATCCTCGAAGAAAATGTTGTGCTAGTTTACTTAGAACACCTTGAATTTCAGGATTATTATTGGCCAACATGACTGAAATTGCTATTATTAATTTATTGTCAATAAAATTTAATAAGTTCACATTTAACTTAATTAAGAGTTTTTACAATTTTATTCAGTACAAATATGTTTATATTTCATTTACAAATTCATTAACAAAATTGAGACAAATATTTCAATAACAAATTCACGTGTCAATTGACAGTTATCATTTTTGACACTTTTAATACATATAATTATATTTTTAGCCTTTATGCATTATTTATAAAACACTGATGTGATCGAATGTGGACGGGCCTTTTTAAAAGAAAAGAGTTTTGTTTAGACCTATTGTAACAAAGTTAATGTGATGCACGTCTTTGTGTGCACTAATTACCATACATTTTATGATCATGATCTTGTTTGAGCTGAAGCAAGTGTTGACTTTTGTCTTCGGTGTCTGATTTATTAAAAAAAAAAGTCTAAATTGTCATATGATTGTCATTTGTCATTTTATGTTATCTCTCATCTTAGTTCAATTTGAATTTCGTAAGTTTAAAATTTATTTAACATAAGAATCAACACAAGTTTGACTATTATTTTATAATGTTATGATGCTTGAAGCACCGTGAACTTTTAGTTTATATATATTACTTGGATTCGAAGTATCTGTGAAAATGTCGAAAGCTTCGTCGCAAGATAGTCCTACTTCTAGTAATACCCCTGAAAGTGAGGTTAAAGTTGATACGAGTAAAAAAGGTCCTGAAGAAAAACAGGAATCTTGGGGTTTCGACTTGTATCCTGAAAGGCGAGGGACGTTTAAGGCAAAAATTGGTAACGTTCTTATAGGCAAAGAAGGCAAGGAAGGAATTGAGAAAATGAAATGTGAGAAAAATGTTTATACGTGTGTCAAAGAAAGTAAGTACCTAGATCTTTTTCGAATATTTATAACAATGTATTCGTTCTGTTATTTATTATTGAGATAAAGTCTTCTGTTAAATTCATTTGGAAAATTGGCTAAGTTGCCTAACCATGGACGTGACATTAGTGTAAGTAGAAACCCTACTTTATTACTAAGTGCTGTTAAACATCGATTTCTGAACAACCCAGAAAGGATAAAATATTACTATAATTATTATGTAATATGCTGTTTAATGCACTTGCTTTGGAAGTAGTTCTCTCTTTTATGTGTAAGGAATTTTCCCTTGACAAGGTTGTGAAGATAATTATGTTGACTTTCAATTGTACATACTGTATCTACTCACATTAACCAGTTAAGTATAACAATTCTTAACTAACTTAATAAGTTGTATTTACCTGGCTAGCTAAATAACATTTTTCTAAGTATCACTGGTGAAATAAGTCATTTGGCAGCTGTGTCAAAGAAGGGTAGTAGTTTAGAGTCTTCATGGGAAATTAACAGTCCCAGCAATAATATTCATGACTACAGAATAATATTGTTGTTACATGAAGCTCTACCATTTACAAATATAAATGTTTTACTGTTTTATTATATGTATGTATCAGAACAGCAGGATTAATAAGAAAGGAAAATTTATTCATGTTTAATGTTTTCAGGTCCAATTGTGAAAATCATGATGTCAGCACTGAAGAGCTCTGGTTGGTCAGTTGAGCTACTATTTTCTGCTAAATAGGTTATAGTAAAATTTATGAAAATATGATCTTGTGTTTCAGTCCAATTGATATTCGAAGACACATTTCATGTGAAGCATGTGATTATTCCGTAAGCGGGGGTTATGATCCAGAATTGAATCAGGTAAGGGATAAATGATGATATGATAAGGAATTAATTCATGTGCTTTCATATGAATAGAAAAAAACTGTTGGTGAATTTTACAAGATTCATATATAACTCTTTTTACTATTAGAACTTTTTCTAAATGTTTTTATAAAAGCAAGTTCCTTTTTCTTCAAGAAAAGTTCCTCCTTCTTGTTCAAGGAAAGTATCCTTTGGACAGAAATGGCTGGATTTTATTGACATTCATGGGTGATAAAGAGCCCTTACCAATAAGTGTTTGATGTGCTCATTTGTGAAGGGTTTACATAAAAAATTATAGTTTGAGTAGACAGGTAAATATATAAATAATTATATCTGCTTATTGGTGTCTAATAATCTCTGTCAAATATACTATCATCAGATTTTTGGTTTTTTTCTTTGTATTATAGCTTTAATTCTCTCTTATGCCCTAGTAACCGCTGGATTCAGACAGCCCAGTACCTGTTGTAGTAGTGTTAATTAGGGAGGCCTGTCTTGCAGTTGACTTTGTAAGGCTGATAGATAATTGAAAAGCATGTTTTCAACAATATAAACCTATGTTAATTGGGTAATTATTGTCTATGCAGATTGTGGTATGCCAAAATGTTTCCACAAAAAAGGGGATGGTGCAAGGTGTGTTGGCTCATGAGATGATTCACATGTTTGATTACTGCCGCAATGAGCTTGACTTCAGGAATATGGAACATCTGGCATGCACTGAAATTCGCGCTGCAAATCTTACTCACTGCTCATTCCTTAGTGCATGGTCTCAGGGAGATGCTTCGTGGGGTAAAGTCAAGCAGGCACATCAGGTTTGTATTATGTAAAAACTATTGGCAACCTCCTTACAGACCAAGATGCCAGTGTGTGATTTTTAAAACCATCTAGTTTAAATCAAAATTCATTTTTATATAAAAAATGTTCTTTGCAAATCAAAATTTAGTCTCATTTTTTCTAAATGACTTCTGGTTTTTAAGATGTTTTATATTTTATTTCAATTAGAGACATATAAAGGATTAAAAAAGCCTGTGTTGCTTGCACTATGCTGTTGTTATTTTATAACTTATATGCATAAGTATAATTAAGTAAGATACTAAATTAATGAAAACATATTTTCAGGATTGTGTTAAAACGAAAGCTCTATATTCAGTGATGGCTGTGCGACAGATAAGTAAAGTTGAAGCTGTGGACATTATTGAAAAAGTATTTCCAAAATGTTATAATGACATGGAGCCAATAGGGAGAAGATGTCGAAGAAACTCTGACGATATGGACAGAGCTTTTAAAGAAGCTTCATATTATGGTTACTCATAAAGTTTTATGTAAAAAATAGCACAAATAATAATTGTAGATATTTATAGTATGGTAATATATTAAGGATGAAATTAAAAACGTTCAGTGATTTAAAATAATGTCTTTTATTTTTATTATTTTAATCTCAGTTATATGTACATTTTATAAATAATATATTGCTAAAAAATCTTTATTTAATACTGTCCCTTAAATTTGAAATAAAAACACCACATTAAACAAAAGTATTTCAAGTGTGCAGCAAAGCTGATATTTATTGAAGGCACATTTGTTTTTAATTGACTGGATTTCGATTTTATTTCTAGATAATGCAATCAGAAATATCTTTGGGTACAATAGAACAACTTTGTAAAATTTTGTCGGTCCAGTGAAAAATAATAATTTGTGCTTCCAAAAATAAAGGGTGCAATATCCATTATTATAAGGGTACAGATAGATCAATCTATACAATACATTGAAGTATTCGTTCTGGAAACCGGAAAATGACAGTTTCATGGATCTTCTTACACTCATAATTCTTACTCTATACTCTTTGGGAGGTATGAAGAATATTAAAACAGCACAGAGTAATAACGGTGATACCACCGTTACTTTTCTATACATGTTGATGAACAATGGAAGAGTGGATAAAAATCCTATCTAAATAGATATATGTTACAGAGATACGATTTTTTGGTTCGAAAATATCAATATTTTAATGACTAGACAAAAAAAAATAACTTCATTACTACACTTCGTTAAGATTTTGCCTCAACGTTATTAACGTAAAAGATGGTATCTTCAACTGTTTATCCATCCTAATCAAAACTACCCTGACGTGGATATTAGATGTGGCCCGTGTTAGAGTGGATTTCACTTCTGGATTGTTCTTCGGATTACCGATATCAAGTGCAATCAACGTCACCAGTAAATATATAGAAAATAAATTATTAATGACCACACACTTAAACCAAGATTATATTAATTATTGCTTTTCTAACAAATAAAAACCTTAGTTTTAAATTATACTGTTACCTTAAACTACGTTTTAATTTTTTCCATGCAATAATGTCTCTGAGTTTAATAAATGGGCAGCCTCTTATTTTTTTATGAAATGACTACATTGTCTGGGTGGACAATCTGAAGGACGATCAGAAGCGAATTCCGATACAACTTCGTCTAGGATAGATAATTGGATATGCATCCTCGAGTATATCCAACTTAGGGTGGTCGTTTTAAGGTGAATAAAGGGAATATACATTGTAGGTATATTACAATCATAATGTGATATTATAGAGGCTAACTAAATCAATTATGAAATATGTATGAAGTACAGTTACAGAAGAAAAGTGATTTTAAGTCTAATATTTAATTCAACCGCACGCTTAAATAAATCTTCATGGACGGTAGTTGTATAAAAAAACTGCACAGAAATAGACAATTCGTAAAACATGGGTTCGATATTTCTGTTTCATTTTATTATTACAATTTCCACAGTAGAAAACTAAGGCTATAAATATTACCTATTTATAAATATCATCTAATTTGTTCTTTGAATTAACTATTTCATCACCATTATTCCAGATATGTGTTATGGTCGTCATGCTACTTAAATATGTTAAGTTATATTTCGTTGTTTTCCGTCCAATAAAAATAAAGGCTTATTACTTATAAGGTAACAATAAATATCTTTGATATATTTTACTGACCGCACGGCATTCGGACGGCATATTTTTAATAAAAATAAATTTATGTTTATTTATTACATGCTAATAACTTTGAGATTTTATCTGTAGGTACTTAACAATAACAATAATTTAATGTTCTTATTTGGTAAAGTTTGAAAGCCGTTCTTCATATTCTATCTATCCATAGTTCTTTGTCAGTTGCCTTGTTTCCTTTGAAAATCAGAAATTATTTGGAAAAATCCAGTAAGTTATTCAATTGCAGGCCAATATGCTTATAAAATACGATTGTTTTTGTACTTTCTACCGCCCATTAAAGTTTTTAACATTCATAAAGGGGAGTTATCGCCCACTCTGATAAAGACTGTTTTAACATTTTTAGAAATTATGAATAGATAGATTATTGAAAAGGCCGTGAGAGAATATCACGCGAAGCAGGGGTTTTAGATAAGGAGATGTATCTACGTTTTTATTAAATAGTCTCTCATAAGGAAAACTTATCGTAATTAAGTATGTATCTAATGATATAAAATAAATCATAACTAGAAATAAATAAAGATCGAGGTAATTGAAAACATGATAATGATAAGATATAAGTAATAACTTGTACATACTTAGATGAAATAGGTATTATAAATGTTTTAAAATACAACGTGGGCTAAATATTCGTTTTAAAATTGAAATTATCTCGAAGTAGTAGGTAGTGAAGCTTTGATTAATTAGACCTGAAATATCTGTTCTTAAATTATTGGTTGCTGCAATCGTACATATACTTTTAGGTCTGCGAGTACATCTATTGAATAGTTATACTTAAAGCAATATGTAAAATGTAAATCTGTAACAATTTGTTGATATATAAGCGACAACACTTCAATAAATTTAATTATATTTAAAAGTGATTTTGTTTTAAATTTACAGATATGTATTTTTAATAAATATCTCCAATGTAAAATAGTTATAGATTATATTCACTCACAACAGTGCACTAGTGATAAAAGGCGTAGTAATTATTTATTTTTAAATATTTAATTAGTGTTATTTTAAAATTCGATCATGGGCAGCGTTAACAGAACCATTTTAAGGCACCTTTTTTAGGCGTAAGCTTTATAGCACAAGTAGCTTGAACTACTTAATGTACAGTGGTCCCAACATTGCTATTAATATTAAAACATTGTATGATTAAATATTCGAGATTAAAAATATTAAAAATATTTATGTACACAAGTGCAACGAAAAGTATATCTTTTCATTATTTACAGTACGTATAGATATGCTTACAACTAATAAAATGACAAACATGATTATTTTTGGTAAAATTGATAAACAAATTCTGAATTCTAGCAGAAGCGTGAATAATTTTATAATTGCAGTAACGTGAGTATACAACATTATATAACATTAGTTTTTTTGTTATGGAGTTCAAACTTAACAAAACAAACTAAAAAGTCAACAACGTTACAAGTATGTAACTACTAATTACAAAATATTACATAATTACAATAAACCTTTTTCATTATTATGTAACAATTGCATAAATTTTGGATAATTATATACTTAATTAATGACATCTTAATTTGTAGGAAGGCACCATGTACCTTTAACGACACATTCGTGGTCACACTGTAATATTACAATAGACTAGCACTCGTCTAATATGTACAATAGTCTTTTATACGCACAGTATTTATAATCTGTGGAACAGTTTAAAATATGAGCTCATTTCACTTCACTTATGCAACGCTCGATGCGCTTCACTGAGGTATGTGGTCCAGTAGATGACGGTAAATAGGATGAAACAAATCGGGAACACCATAAGGGCGTATCTATCAAGAGCCCCATGTTGGGCGCCACAAAACATGACGCCGCTGTCGATTAGTGCTCCGATCCGTGAAAAAAAACTGCTCGACATCCTGCTCGGTGGTAGCGTGTCCAGGATGGGAGAGTCCTGTAGATAAACGAATAAAATGAAATATATTTTTAGTATAAGAGTATTTAATATAATAAGTACAATGCGTTTACTTTATTGTTTTGGCAATTTATTGTTTAATTTCCACAAAACATTGTTAATTAATATTATGTGGCAGCTTCCTTGTTAAATTAGCTGCTCAATGAATTAAACAGTTAACCAAATTATCGTCCAATTGTCAATCAGTCGAGTCTGAATGCAACGTTCAATACTCAAAGTACACAACGCTTAGCAACCGGTAAAACTGGTTAAACGTCAATTTTACAACCGATAAAAAGGGAGTTCGGAAGACGCAGCCCCTTGCTAAGGATATAAAAGTTATGTAATTCAAATGGTAGGAAAGTTGTATTGATTTCTTTTACGCAGAAATTAAACATTGTTGTGTTTAAATTATAATTAATTTGATTTCTACGTATCAACAATATTTGAGGCTTGTAAAAAATAGTGGTAACTTATTTGGAATACTTTCTTTATCACCAAAAATATCTCAAAAACAGTCATTTTGTAAATAAAACGAATTTAGCGCCACGGTGGTGGACAAACTGATGAAATCTGCACGCATATTTATTTATCAAAAAGAGTAATGTAAATATAGATTCAGCCATTTTAATCTTATTATTAGTAACAAATACGTAAAATGTTGAGAGGCATTAATAAAATAAGCGCATTGTACATTGCTGGTTTACTATAGAGTACATTCAAGGATGTATCTATAGGTGAGGCGTTGAAAGCGTCAGTGCGCGGTAGTACTTCTATATAGGGCTTCTAATGCGGGTACCTAAAAAAGAACAAGCAGTACTTCCTAGACACCAAGAACAAATCCTAGTCAATAGCTTTACGTTCAAACGGATAAACTAGCACAACTAACAAGGGATGAGGGTATCTGTGAAAATCTGTATACCACCAGTTCTACGAGCTCAGATTTGTTTCTACAACAAACGTCCTTACGGCACCGGTGTTTCTATATACCAATATTACTGCATCTAGCGTTAGCCACACAGTGCAGTGTTCTTTAAATCAATTTTTACCTTTTTAAGCGATCTTGATTCACATCCAACCTTATTATCTCTCCATTTCCTCCTATCCTTGCCGGTTAACTAAAAATTGGTGGCCTAAGTTTAAAATCATTGTACGGTACAGTGCCTACGTGTTTCAGAGCCATTTTAACTTCGATCACTGTGCGTTTAAGCACACAACATACATTACTAATTGGACATTTGGTAACAAATAACGTGAATTGCGCACTGCAAACAATTACTAACCTATCATGCAAGGGGCGTTATTGGTGCAAGAACTCCATTTTGTATTAAAAAGTTAACTCTATTTTACCACGAGGGAGATAATCAAAGTCATCTCAACTGACGAGATTTGAAGTAGGTACGTAACGCATAAATAAAGGTGTTTTTGATGACATATAAAAATATTTACCCTCTGAATAGTCTGATGTGAAAATTGTTGTTTCAGACCTTCATCTTCGACACTTAATTGTGGCGTAAATACACCACCTTGCGGTGTTCCAGTGACAGGTGTGCTCAGCCTCTGTAAGACGGCAATATACCAACAATGGTTATAACCCTTGAATCGTGTCGGATGTATCGACCGCACCTTTTGTCAATGTAAAAGTTTAGTTAGTGTATGAGTTATACGACTTGATGTATCATATTTCGAATACTTACAAATGTAGGTAAGCAAAACATAAAATGCATTTCTCAAGTGTACATGTACATAAAAGTGATAAATTATTAAAAAATATTATAAATAGTTTTTTTTAAATAGATACATGTCTTACGTAATGGTTGTGCTTAAGCCTAAAGCTGAGGTGTGATTGATATTTGCATGGTGTTAACAGTGATTGGCATGCTAGAGATCGAAAAATTTAAATGTTTGTATATTAGTGTTGAATCTAGCGGAAACTAATTTACATCTATAGGTACCTATAACGGTGAAAATTAAAGATTATAACGTTAATGTTACAATTAATGTTCTTAGCTGACGATAAAACTGGCTTACAATTACAAGTTAAAATAGGATACGACTAGCCTTTACATTTGGAGGCTATTGGGAGACTGGGATTCCATGGTATATAAAAATCAGTATCGGAGACACAAAAGATATGTATCTAGTGTGTAGGCGGATAAAATCTAGGTAAATAGTTCTTACAAAGTTATTGAATAGATACTATTGGATACCTGTTCTGTGGTCATGGCTGTATGATGAAATTTAAATAAGTCTTGATTTAAAAATCGAATTAAAATTTTGAATACTATTACAATTTAAGCATAGTTACATATATACTCATAACATCATATTGCAGATCGTTAAAAAAATATTTAAATGATGTAGGTAGGTTATAAATATTTTAATTAAAGATTTACTCTAATCAGATCCCTATGCCAATTTTTATATTGAACTTTTTTCCATCTGCATAAAGTTTAATTTCATGGTAAGCAGCACGGATATAAAATCAAAACGTGTCGTATTTTATACTTTATAGCTACAATTTCATCATGCAATACTAGCGTTAAGTAAATTAATGGTCTTATAAAACTATTAGCCTATAAAACCGATGTGATTGCCAAACCTGGGCATGATTTATGTGCAGAGGTGGAGCGAGCTGGGCAGCTGAGGCGGCTCGGCGCAAATCTTGGCGTCGCTGGCTCCAGCTCTTGTCGTACCGAATGCCGAATAGCACCACGAAGTACTCCAGCAGTGCGAGGAACACGAAGATCGTACACGATATCAGCCATACCTCGATGCATTTCAACTCCAATGCATCGGGTGAATTTGTACTGGAGTTGAAGGAAAAATAAAAAAAACAAATGAATATCGAATTATGTTGTTAGGTGTTTATTTTTGACGTAAATTAAATCAAAGAAATAATTTTTTCACAAGTTCAAAGTTAGTGAGTTTTATTTTATATTGTGCCCATTGCTATATAGAACCAATGTTAATTAATGCAAGACCAATTGATATCATATTTATAAAGTAATGGAATTAAAAACCTAAGCTTACAGGAACAGTTTAAATATTTAGATAGATAAGTATACTTAGTTACAATTAGCTACATTGCAACTAGAATGAAATAGGAGATTCAAAATTCAAAGGAAAATATTTACAGAAATCTTCTGGAAGAACAATATAACTAATAAATATAATATAACTAAGCTTGAGTCTCTTCTCTATATTAAAGAAAGCCGGATTAGGACACGCTGTTACAGTGTAGATTAGGTTTACGAAAGTTATTTTGATGCTAGAAGTCTTCAAAATGTCTTAAGGACTTCTGAGTTATAGATGTTCCGAAGTGATAGCACCATTTTAGATCGGAGATCTTATCCATAACCAGTTACTACCAATTTGGTACATTGGTAAAAAGAAAAAAAACGTTCCTTTACAAATCTTGCATAAAACAAGTGAGTATCAATAACGTCGTACCTGACTGTATCGAACATGGTAACGAGGGAAAGCAGCGTGGTGACCAGCAGTACCATACGACCGGGCACGATCTCCGGGATGACGCAGAAGCTGCCCCATGAGATGATGACGAACAGCGAGGAAGGCAGGTAACTCTCCAGCAGGTAACTCCGAAGCTCTCGCGACAACTTGATCTGTAATCTAGCTGCCGAGTGCTCACCTGAAACGAAGAGATTATGTACCTACTGCGTAGATCTTCTCTGTGTCTGCATGGTTTCTTTCTGCATTTAATTTTTTCCCTAATTTTTGTCTGTATATTTCTTTTGTGAGTATACTTGATCACTTTACTACAGGATTATACTTTTTGCTCATATTTTATTTCCTTATACAGTCTGTAACGGAATTAAATATTTTTTTGGGTTACGTTTATGTATAAATTGAAACAGTAGAATTATTCCTTATACATACAGTCCCTCGTATGTATGTGTATCTGTATACGTGACGAATTTTCTTCTTATCTGCTGGACGGGAAAGTTTTTTGTTCTACATTCATTGTATTCAAATACTTATATTAAATATGATGCTTGTAGTCAGGTGATATTTGGATGTGCTGCAAACGAAAGATTCGTTCAGCCAACGTTCCATAATGTACTTACTTACTCATTAAAAAGGATTGAAATATATGTTTATAATTATGAAACGCATCGAAAATAAATTTAGTTCAATAGAAAAACAAACAAAAAAATTAACAGGATAATAGATTGGTGGAAATCCAATTATGTCCTTAAAATTGAACCCGAACCTATAAATACCTACCTATATATTTCGTAATATATTTATAGCAAATATTTTATGTCAAACTAAATTTTTTATTGTTATTTAATTGAACAATTGCTAGTTTTCTTCTCAATTTGTACATTTTTGGGCCTGATTCACAGTGTATGACTATTTCATCATCAGCATTCATGAAATATGATACTTTTGGAAAAAATATGGCTGAGTGTATTCTGCCAGTAGTTGGCTAAAAAAGAGATATTTCATTAAAAATGTAATTTTAAATAATATTTTTTAATAAGTGGGTAATTAGTTCGGCCCCAATTATCCCCCTATAGTACCACACTATTTGTAATTGTTTTACAAAAGTTTCTCTTACTTATTTAATAAAAACAAAATATTTAGTTTTTGACAGGTTTATGACTCCCATACAAATAGTTATATATTATTCTTCAGTTCACTG
>DWPA01005159.1:0-12093 GCA_018251375.1 Calpodes ethlius | reverse complement strand
CCATTCAAGGACCTTTCTTCCCCAACGGTTATCGGTCCTCCTTACTATATGGCCAGCCCATTGCCACTTCAGCCGGCATACATACAATACATTGTTACTAAGTGATTATTAGTCTACTTTGCGACTTACCATCGTAGACTTAACTTACCCTGGTAACGCTCAGTTTGAGGCGAAACATGAGCTTACGGTGGTATGTATGTTGGTATATACTTTAATTTATTGTAGTGAAATAGTAGCCTTAAAGAAACCATCATACATTTTACTCGCGGACTTTTGCAAAGTTGACTAATAAAGTTAATTATGTCGTTGTTTTAATCAAATCGCACCGAATAGTAGTGAGTTCGTCGATTGTAATTCAATTTCTAAGCGTAACGATAATTGTATTTTTGCTTAATTAAGTTGTAGATAAGAGTAGGTACTACACGAATGCAAATGTTTTATTAGTCGTTATTCTCATTATAGTAGTTGTTTTATGTGCTACTTACTAGGTGGAAAATTTCATAGTTCAAATGGTTTTAATTTTAAGCGATTGAGGAATTTAGTATGTGTATGGCTAACTGCTAGTCGCAAAAAATATTTAGTAGGTCTGAGTACGGAGTCGGTGCTACTATGTATGTACACCCATGTTTAAAGCTGTTATATGAAATGTTCCGCGCATAGGTTGTCCCTTAGCAGCGGGGGATCATAATGTATGAAACGTTCGATATTTAGGTTGTCATTAGCTATGAGGTATAATGCGTGTTCTGCTTCAAGTTAAAGCTGAGATTCCATTTGAGATGTGTTAGGTAGCGAGGGCCAGCTCAGAATAAATCCATCTATACGATTACATTATTTTTTTGACGAAATTAAGTATTCTTATTGTTGATTTGCTTTTCGGACACCGACTGGCAGCCTCGTACCTATCTGGTGGATTGTCAGGTTAAGATTTACCATCACTGGCTCATACTATAACGAGAGATTACTACTTTATATTAAAGGAGTGCACGTGTCTACTATATTCTTTATGCGATGTATATAATTTAATATAAAAAGTAGTTTAATAAATATGTCGAAACCGAATGTGAAAAGAGAAAAGTAAAACTCAAAAATCATTATAATTGCCTCGAAGACAGACATTTATTATTTCATGAGATGAAAGGTTTGAAAAGTGAACTGCTTAGCAACGTATTGATTTGAAATTCGATGAAACGAAAACGTAACACTAAATAAAGACAAATAAATTGAACCATATTGTATTGATGAATAGATGATGAATGAATTTATGAATTGCTGAGTCGTGTGGAAAGACGGTTAGTTATGAGAGGTTTGATTCGTTGAATTATATAGTTTATATCAAAAGGAAGGAAAGAGCAAATAGCCCTATTATAGTTGTAACTTTGTTTAACGTTATAACCTGATTAGTAAGTACTGTTAATTGACACTCCATATAGTGTCACTGTGTCACACAGTTTAAGTCACAACCTAAATATAATGTAAGTGTATCTTGCAGGAACCACAGGAAAAATGACGTTCACGATAACGGAGGGTGGTTTCGGGGTGGGTGACTACGTCGCGTTCGGTGTGCTGTGTGCGGCGTCGTGCGCTGGTGGCGTGTGGTACAGCGCCGTCGGCTCTCGATCCAAGGCGGTCGTCGACATACGGGACTATTTGCTGGGTGGCAGAGCTATGTCCACCTTTCCCGTCGCCATGTCGCTGATAGCGAGGTGAGTAGAGTTAGAATTGGATTATTTGTCACTTCTTTCAGAACTCTTCTTTTATCTTTGTATCTCTCTTGAAAATATTTGTTATCTTATGCATTGGTAAGACAGTTGCCAAAATATATAGATTGCAAAGAAATTTGAACATTTCAGGATTTCCTACATGTGTAAGAGTAGAGCTATACCGAATGAAAACTCCATTGTCTCTTCACATGCGGTCTGTGTTACTTTATTATCGAAAATGATAGCCTGATCGCTTTGATTGAACTTTGCACATTGGGCAAACAATTAATCAATAGGAAGATTTATGATTCCACTGTTCACTGATAATTATCAGCAATTTATGGTATCTTGAATCTAGTTTACAGATAAAAGTTATCGATTTGTAAAATATTTCACGTCACTGTCCTTGTCTTTTGAGCCGGAAATCTCAAAATCGAGTCACGCTTTCGATTAATCCGAGATATTGTTATCTACATATTGTATGAAAATTGATAATATCTACTTAGTTGCAGTTTTTGTGAGTTGTAAGCATACCTACCGCTTGCGCCAAATCCTTTTTATCTTTTCAAAGTATTGTTCTACTGATGCAAAAAATCCGCCGCATCAAGATAAGATAATATTTGACAGTAATATATTTCGAAAGTAAAATAGTTGATGGATTTTTTTCTTAAGGAGGTTGGGGATAAAATGTATTATATAGGTTTTACAATTAGGACTGGAGACTGTGCGTGTAGGTAAAAGAATAGTTTTCAAAATGATATTACAATACATATGGCGTAAACTTAAGTAGCAATAAAAAAGACTATCGTGTGAATGTAACCGTATTTTTTGTGTTTTTTTTTATGTTTTTATCTACTATGTTATATACATTTTTCATACACATAAACGAAGGTGTACGTAGGCGTAACTTTTTATACCGTATTCGTGATGCTTAGTCAAATGTGTGACTGTTACAGACCTCGCGGCTACAGACATCTATATATAATTAATTAAACGTATATACATGAAAGGTATTTGAGAAAAACTATATTTAATGCTATAATTATTATTGAAATAGATCTCAGATAAATTATATTTGGATATCTTTAACTTACTTGGATATCGTTTTCACTGATGTATTCTAAATTGTAATAAGTTTGGGAAATTATTTAGCGTTTTATTTATATATCAATAAGTTGATAAATACTAAAATAATAGTTCAACTAACTTACAACACGTTTTGTAAATATTATAAATAATAAATTAGCCAGTTCTGTCTATGTACTCGTTAGTAAGAGCCTTAGAATAAGCCATGTGTCTATCATTTGTTAAATATGTTAAACGTAAATACGTGACGCGTTTTTTTCTTTTAACATAAATGTTAAACTTTATGAATCACGAAATGGCATTGATTTCATAAATTGTGAAATTTTTGTGAATTAAAAACGCTCACGTTTAGCGCTGCATTTAAACGTTATTACGAAGATTAGGAAACGACTATCAATATACATGGTATTTGAATTTTTTTTTAAGTTTAAGGTACGATAAATAATGTCTTGAGAAACAGGCCTATTTCGAAATATTCATATGAAATAGAATATAACAGTCTCTCTCAAAGTGGGCAGTAGCCCCCCCCATATGACTTTGCAAAGTCATCAAAGCATTAAGGCTTTGAAGTGATCTAATCAAAATACGCAAAGTAACTACTATGTTTTTGTATAATTGGATTTTAAACTTCATAAGTATATTTAGTTACAATATTTAACTCAATTATCGTCAATTATTAACTTTTAAACGAGAACGGTGGATGAGATAAGTTTGAGAATCGATGGAATAGAACATGTGAGGAGCCCTAGCCTCGTTTTTCCGTACACGCTACGGACAAAACCTCAAATTGTATAGCAATTTGGTTAGCGTCACGATCGTTGTGTTCCGAACCTTATGTCATATCCATACAATATTTTCTAAGCATAAGCGTTGTTAATATTCATATGCGTAATGAATGGTAACACAAATTAATATTAATTTTATTTTTGCCAGTTACGTGTCAGGTGTGACAATACTGGGTACGCCAGCGGAGATCTACAACTATGGGACCCAGTACTGGCTAGTTATTATCGGCGTGACCTTGAGCTGCTTGGTCGTGGCTACGGTATACCTCCCCGTCTTCTGCACGTTGAGGTTATCCTCCTCTTATGAAGTGAGTATCATTTTACGAAAGCTTTAATATTGCCTATTTAAGAGCCATAACAGGGCCATGGCGGTATTATAAGTCTAGCTAACCTAATCGTTTTGATATGTATGGTGGCTGAGTGACTTGGGGACACATTTATTTATTTATAAAGGTCGCCAACATTCTTAACACTAATTTTTTTTTTTTTTAATTACAATAACTCAGTGCTTGACTACTATCCCACCTGATGGTAAGTGGCGATGAAGTCTATGATTTTGAGCGCACTAACTTATAAAAAGCCTATACACTCTCCTTTTGAAAATTCTATCATTATCCATAGGAGCATTTACATAATATGTGTAGACAACGTAGCGATAATTAATAATAGAGATTGTACAATGCATAAAACTTAATGATTAAGTTAATATTAAGATAAACACGAGAGACGAGACACAGTATTAGTAAATGATCTCAGTCGCTTTCACATTATACGTAGTGGCGTGATTGATAAGTTCATATGTGCTGAGAAATTTCTTACACTTTTCGTCTTTTTATATTCGACGTGATAATTAAAATGAATGTTGTTTTATGTTATCGACAAGTTACGACAGACGTTATGAGACAGTTCTGTAAACATTTTTTTTTGCTGAGATTTGAGAGTCTGTAGCTGAAGTCTGAAGTCGTGCCATTATTTTTTATAGACTATTTAGTAATAATAATATAAAGGAAAATATTTAAATAAATATTTCGAACTTTTTTAACTTTTAATAATTCAAGCGATCGTAATATTTCAATATTAAAAAACTGTTACAAAATTTAGTACTATAAATACAATGTATAATGTGTAATTAATTGCACGAAACGTAATACGAGGCAAAACTATTAAATATGTTTCGTTCAATTAAGTTACTTTCTCACATTTACAACATGAAATCTAAATAATTCTCAAGTATAAATTCTTTTTTTGATGGTTTGTGTGGGATGTGCCTATACTTGATCATCGAAATACATACAAAAACACTTCAATCATTATTTACTTACCTCTTAACAAACTTTCGTATGAACATGTATACGTATCTCTTATTTAATAAGATAACGAATGTTTTCGGAAAAAATAACGAAACGATGACAGATAAATTCATTTGTCCGATGAGTTCTCTATTGATCGTTCAATAATCTAATTATCCGTAATACATCAATAAATCAATAGGTAAACTAATAAAAACTAACAATAAAATATTGTGACCCTTTGTCAGATAATAGGTATATTCAATTGTCTTGAAGATTACATGTATTAGAATATTGTGAACGACTTCAATCGATAACGTTTACATTAAAAAAATATTTCATTCGGCCCCGTTACTGTTTCATTGTAATACGGCATTAGTATAGATAAGATATTGAGATATATGCGATCCCAGCAATTTGATATACTTGATGCCTTTATCACGAAACGCTTAATTCTATTCAGTTAATATCTCTTCGTTGTATCCATGGAATGACAAGATGCACGTTACGTAACATATTATGCTATAACAGTAAGATACGGCTTACACGAGATGTATGTCCTCAGCACCGATTTATCTTATATAGGATTACCTACTCTATACACGCCATCACCAGCCCAATAGATTTATCACTAGTGAAGTGAATGATCAGTATTATGTAGACTGGCGTGGATTTCATCGTTTACGTAACTACACTACCGGTTTCTCCGATGTATTAGACAACGTGTGGTATGTGTTTGAGAAATGTATTATGTTTGAATTATAAATGTAATTGTATGATTGGTTAATATATGTTTAAATATATACATTTCTATAGATTATCGGAATATATTTATAGAACAAGAAGTGGGATTACGTTTAATGTATTTATATTATTTACGTTAGATTAGAATTAATTATGACATACAAACTTTTATCTGTAAATATTGCTGGACTGTTGGAGATATTTTAGTAATAAATTTTGTGAAATATGAAAGGTTCTTCGGTTAAATAATAAACACAAATTTGAAACGAACCAATACTGAAACAACACACCACGCTGAACCTGTATGAATTGTGCAATAATAATTTAAGTCTAAAATCAATTTACAGAGGAATTAATTGAATAATGCCGCGGAAACTCTTTCCCTTTTTACAAACCAATAGCGATAAGAAACACTCCACCGCCATCGTTACTTTCCACCGAACTAATAATCATTTAATCATCATTTTCTTTCATTCTTGATCTGTACGCAACCGTGAGTCCTATTGTGTGTTCCTATCGTTAGCTACATATCGAGTAAGCCATGTGAATGATCATCGTTAGATAAAAAATCAGATGGCATAGGTACTGAATAGTTTCCCAATGCCGGACTTCCTATATGAAACAGTATGATACAACCATATCACACACTAAGGTCTACAGTGAACACTTAAGCGTTAGCGGTAACTGACAGATCGGCGGCGAAGAGACTAATTTAATAAAAACCTAAAGTACTTCAATATATGACAATAATTAGAAAATCGAAATTAAAATACAAGGTGTCAAATCGTGGCTATCGACGACTGACCGTGCGCGGCTCGGTGGTCCTTGTGAACATTAAACTGCTCTTTGCCGCTGCTCCGTCCGTCGCTGCTAAGCGTAAGGGGTTGATGTCTATTATTTTTTATCTGATGTCTATATTGACCATAAAATATTTGTTCCAGTATTTGGAGTTGCGCTTCAATCGTCATGTACGGGCGGTTGCATCAGTACTATTTTTATTGGACGAGGTGAGTGTTAAAATGTCATTATTGTGAGTCTAAACAAAAGTAAATTTATCATGCAGTGATTTATCCATTGTACGTCTTTATATTAACTGTCATATATGTTTGGGGTGATCTTAGTCGACATTATAAACGTCTGTGTCAGGCGGCTATGTTCTTCCATAACATAATTTCATTTTAATATATATCAATTAAAATGCACGAGGTGTGAAGGATGTAAATATGAATTATAATTAAATTATATGTGGTTAAAGTTAAATAAAGAAAGTTCCATATAATGTGAATACTTTGTGAAATCTCGTGTTATGAAATGTGAAACCCCTATTGCGCGTGCGCAGCCGCGAGCCCAATCTTATATGTTATAGGTGTTGCTCGGAAATTTTATTGGAGTTCGAATGCGGCTCACGTAACCGTTCCAATGTATATGATAGAGAGGTCGATAGCTTTTGATTAATTATTAGCAGACAAAATGCTTATAGCTCGTTTTTTGTGTCTGTCGTAAGCTAAGAAACACGTTTTACAATTTGGTTATGATTTCAAGTAGGTTATCATATTAGGAAAATTTAAAAAGAGCTAAGGATATGATATATGCTGTTTCTAGATTTTTAGGGGATCTCTTAATGCACTGAATTATCGCGATATGTCGGTATTATGATACTGAACTTTACTGAAACTTCACCGCGCTGTGTTAGTTATGTCAGTATACTATTTATTTATTATAATTAAATTGTATGCGTCTAAAATTTTATGTGTATGACTTCACTCATGGCAATGTTCCATAAAAATATGTTTAAGTACCTCAAATTTTACATTAATTATACAGTAATATTTTGTTTTTATAATTATAATTATACACCAATTATGCAGTATACATTAAATAATATTAATTATTATTAATTTGGTAGACGTTATTTTGGGGGCATTTCAATATGTTTAATAGTTTCTATGCTAGTGCAAATTTATTTGCCATTACCCTTGTATTTTCAAACAATACTATGGAGACCTCACAGTGAATTTGTGAAAAGTCAATTGTTCGTATTTTCATCTTTGTCCTTGGCATTGTCCAAGAATCAAGAATGATATAGATGGGAATGCAAACAATCGATAATTTGTTTGTATTTCACTATGAGACCTCATAGTATTGTTTCTGAATATGGAGGTAATTCTCAACGAGCGCAAGGTTAGTACAGAGAGCTGTACTATGTACAGCGTTTAATCAGCTAGCTTTGTTATCAATTAATAGTATTGTATTTAGAAATGTAATCATCTACGGTATAATTGCAAATTATTGTTATTCGGTTTACTTACGGTTCAGATTTAGTTAACTATCACAATACGGGAGGTTAAAATTTGAATTATACTGGCAATGGATCGGTTCTATTTATCTGATCCGCTTTTATCCTGTTTTTTTTATAACACAATTCAATAATTTTGGCAAATCGATTCTTGAAGTCTTTGTTTGACTACCAATTTAGTTAAAGGGTTGTCTATTCATTAGTTATTCAGTAACAACCTAGAATACTTATGTATTCCAATGTGCAACTCTACTAATTGAGAGAGCTCTTACATCTGAAGTGATTCTTCGAAGTGCTTAAATAAATCAGCTTCTTAGGACATTTAGCACACAATCTCACTTAGGTATTATCGAAGCAAGCAAATTAGTAGAAGTCATTAATCACGTGCTGTTTCAATAGTAAACAACAGTTGCTGTTAAAGCAAAAACCATCATTGTTTTGATGTCAAATGAACTAGGCCAAGTTCTTTGTAGGCAAATATTGTTGGAGTTTTACGAAGCAGATGTGGTAAATAGATCGATATTAAAATACCTACTTGTTGAAGTATTGGAAGTAATTAAAAATAATACTTGTTATTGAGTAAAGCATGTGTAGGGTAATTGAGTATATAGAGATATAAAACATAGTGTAGAGGTTCTTTCGCCATTTCTTCTATATGATAAAACACCTTTTCGAAATTGAGGTAAAGTGACCAAGCGCGTATCGGGTTGGGTTACCTTCGTCAGTTCTGTTAAGTTTTTCACATGTCCAGATTCAGATATTGAGCTTTTCTCGCTTCTGGGTAAGAAGGGAACACTTGATTCTAATCAAGTATATTATTTTAAAGCGTAATATTTAGCAAATGGGTACGTGGATCGAAAAACGATCTTCACAAACCCATAATATTTTTGAAACACCTGTACAACGACACCGTACACAATGTGAGTGATAAGTAAAAAAATCTCCACTTTACGTATGGGAGATTTTTTTTAAGATTTCATTTTACAGCTTCGTCGACGTGATTAATATAGATACCAATGTCAAAATATAGCTTTCTAGTACTAGGGGTTTCTGTACTATCCTGTAGACAGACAGACACGATGAAACAATTCCGTTATAATATGTAATACTAAAAGCGAGGTGCGTAAGTGTATCAGTGATACCTTTACGAATAAATTATTTTTAATTAGAATTTTAAAGGAATATAGAATACTATATCGCATGGGAATTGAATTACCCGTTCAATATTCTTATTGAAGTCACCGAGTTCATTATCAAGTAGTGCATTATAATAAGATTTTACTTTCTAATCCGACACTTGTCAGAGTCGTAGTCGCGCTGACTTACACAGAGAGATCGTAATTGGGTTTCTAACATACCCGAGGATTATTCTCTTTGTGATGTACCTTCATTTCTGCCGGTCAGATGCATTGTGAGAACAGATTTCACTTCAAGATAATTACATCGTAACTTTTATCACGAACGATTTGTTTATCGGCATTGTAGCATTTGTAAAATGTTAAATGTTAACGTAAAAATAATACTGGTCGAGTCAGGTAGGAATCTTGTGCCATTAGGTTAATGTATGTACATAATTATTATTTACGTTTTCTTTTATTAATTTGAGGATTTTTTGTACGGATTACCTATTATATTGTTAAGTAGAACGTTAAAAATCATTTTCAATAGACAAAGGTCTATCCATAATCTTAAGTAAGTTGCTTTACAACAGTCTAAAAGTGCTGTACATACACATTCGTTTGCACTACCAATCCGTATTTGGCCAAAATAGTGGACTATGGCTAAGAATAAGAAATAATAAGAATTGTGATCATGATGGTTTACGAGTAGCGTTGGCACAAAAATTATAAGTCATATAGTCCGTTGCGCGAAGTGTTTCATTGAAAAAAAAAACATTAAATAAGTAATAAATAAATAATAATTATTAAAATATCATCTACAGTTGTTTTGTGGAATGATTCAATTATTTCAATGCATTAGGATTTAATGTAGTGTTAATATTTAAAGTTCGTTTCTGGAAAAGACTGTTATAGCCACTAATAAAAAAAAACTATTCATATCTGCATACATCTCTGTCCCATACATATCTGTCCAATAACATAAACAGTACCTACTCATACGTACCTACCTTATATTTAAAGAGTAACTGGATATTATGATTATGAACTAGCAAATTGACTTTTAATAGACCTGTTCATTCCGTTGCTACGTATAAATCTTTTGAATTTGTTGTTGCGTTGTAATAAAGATCAATTCTGCTAGAATGCGGTCGTTAGCTTGTTCAGGAATTGGACTTTGCCCGCTGGTGTCAACACGCGAACATAAACATGTATTGTCCACGGTGTGTGGTTGAGGTCAAACATTTCTCGAATACATTTGGCTGTAAAAATTCTTGTCATTACCATAATATCGCTATTGAATCGATGGATCTTAATCGATTATCATGGGTTTTTTTTCGGGAAAAATTTTTTTTTTTTTTTTCGTACTAATAGGTACGTAGAGTAGAGATTCGAATTTATCGTTGCAAGTTTTTGGAAAATTATTTGCGTGTATTTGCGATCTGTATAAGAACAAATATATTTTAAACGTATCGTGACACTTAAAAGTTTGTTTTGTTTATAATTTAACCTTCATTCAGATACATCCCAAAATGAAAAAAATAGCGATGCATGACCAATATTAGGTCAGTGAACTTCACGTGGGCTCGGAGGTGCTAAATTGTTTTTTTTTTGTTAAGTGAATTAGAAAAAAAAGGTTACTGACGTACAGGCGGAAAATAGACGAAAATTATATTTTTTTTTTATTCGAAAAATGAATGGAAAAGTTTAAGCTCAAAACATATTTAACACGTTCACTGCGTTACGGTGAAAAATAAACTTATGTTTGAGTACTCTTGTGCGCGCTAGTTAATTTTCCTTGTTTTATTTTAGGTGCGGGGATGCATTTTTATAGTACCAAAATAAATTAATAAGAGATATATTCACTTGTTATATATTCCCGAAATACGTATTGAAATATGTTAAAGTTTATCTAAAAATACGGTATTTTTGCGTATCGCACATAAATGTAATATTTTTTTATCCGTGCGCCATGGGAATTATTTGGCCGTATTTCCGAACCCAATACGACGACAGGCGCACGCGCCGTTTTTCGATTATTGTAGTGTTTCGCGCAGTTCATTGCTTTACTTATTCACCTGATAAAATTTATTTTTCCTGTTGTCTTTTAATAAAAAATATTTATATTGTGTTAATAAATATTTAGTCCACTATGTCGTATTTTCTGTATAATTTTTATGTACTCTACGTGATACGAGATGTATATATGTACTTTTCGTAAAAATGACTATTTCTAAAATGATTGCATCTACTGTTATAATAATTAGATCTACGGGTGACTGTAGTTATATGTGTACAGTATCTAATATCATGAATTATATTATCGATACGGGTAATATAAGATTGGCATAGCATCGGAGGTAAATCATCTTTTTTTTGGTGTGTTGAAGAATTTTTAACCAGTTTTATTCGTTGATTTACTTTTGAAATTTAAGAAGGGAAGAACGATTACAAATCTATTTTTATAAAAATATTGGCTAGAGATGGCAGTGATTTTGCGTCTACTAAACTCATGAGAAACGAATCGCGTAACGTGAATGCGTAAACAAAGGACAATGGTCAATTGGTCGTTTAAAAATGTGCTGTTTACACGTGTCACGTTGTCACTTCATATGGCCCGAGGACATGTCACGACATAGAATGACTACAGAACAATCAATGTTGATACATTATTTTGGCACTAGATTTAAAATACTAAATTCAGAATTGCTCACTCATATCTAAACTCTTTATACTTACACACCGCATAAATATGAATACATTAAAGATCTGTGCAAGTAGACAATTTATTCTAAGCAATACAACAAATGAATTGAATATCATACACTCAATAGTATTAATATTTACGATCTTAAAAGATTTTCGAACTAAAAACAAACAACCGGTTATATCCGCATCAAACCAGCTTGTGATTTTATTGGGGCGGCTAACGAAAAGTGATAAATAAACAAACGTCAGAAGATTTCCACATTATGTACAATAAAATGAATGATAAAGTACTGTATTAGAAAAATAAGATTCTTCAGATGAGTTTAAATTTATTTATTTTGTAACAATGGTAGGTATTTAATGTAT
>DWPA01005158.1:0-12096 GCA_018251375.1 Calpodes ethlius | reverse complement strand
GTCAGTGCTTGACTACTATCCCACCTGATGGTAAGTGGCGATGTAGTCTATGATGTTGTGCGCACTAACTTATAAAGGGTCTGGATTAATAACTCCAATAAGCTGCAAATGAAGAATAGGATTCAGTTCTTTTGTCGTTATTAATTTTACAATGTCCTGCATATATGACACTCATGTGAATGTTTGTTAAAACACAGGGTCCTAAAAGATGTTCTGGTAACATCCGCACTTATTCAGCGTGGCAAAATCATTACTTAACACTTACCAAGAGGAAAACCAAGCCAATTATTAGGATATTTATGAGCTGTGATGATGATTAATGTAATTATGCTTTACTTTTACTTATGTAGAAAGTAGCGCAGAAGATGGGCTTGGATACCAGAACACCCGTGAACCTCTGGAAGGATAAGGCTCTAGTGGAGGTGAACGTTGCCGTACTCCACAGCTTCCAGCAGCACAATGCTACGATTGTAGACCATCACACTGCTTCTGAGAGCTTCATAAAGCATTTGGATAATGAGAATCGACTTCGGTAAGTATGAATGTAAATATGACTTAATTGAATTTTTATATAAATATGTCTTCTTCTTAAAGTGCCTCTTCATCTAGGGAAGGTTGACCGGTTGGGTTGACCTTTCTGGTGTTCTTCTTATTTTTTGCTCTGCGATAATGAGTTGGAGGAGATTATATCGTTGATGTCGAAGAACTTGGCCCAAGCCAATAAATATTACATCCACATTATATAAATATGACATCTATTAAATTACATTTTATATTTATTATTTGTGAAATAATAAAAATAAACGATGTTTTAAAAGTCACGCTAAATTCCAAGGTATAAATTTTATGGAATTCATTATTTTATTAACATTTAATAAGTACTCATAAAACAGTCTTTATATGAAACAAATTCAGACGTAGCATTTTTTTTTATGCTTTGTCATAATTTGTTGTGGCTTACGTGTTTATATGTAAAATATTATTATATATTTTTTTTATTTGTCTATCTAAAATAATACAGCTAGTGACGAATAATTTGGAGACAATTAAAATAAGCGCTTGTAATGTTTTGGAGATAAAAACAATATCATAAAGAATTATAATACAATATTGTACAGTTTTCTGGAAGATTAAAATTTAGTTACTTTTTTTCATTAAACTAAATGGGAACAAATTTGTGGCGTAAATTTTGA
Source organism: Calpodes ethlius (assembly GCA_018251375.1). Lineage (NCBI taxonomy): Eukaryota > Metazoa > Arthropoda > Insecta > Lepidoptera > Hesperiidae > Calpodes > Calpodes ethlius. Next base: position 10,903 of record DWPA01005158.1, on the reverse strand, counting down.
GAGGTCTATGTCTTCTAGTGGAACTTCACTGGTTGATAGATAGATAGAAAGAGATATATTTGATTTGCAATTAAGGATATTGATAAAAATGTTATTTTTATCAGATTGTTATTATATGTTCGAGTCTCATAGCACATTGGCTAGCAAAATACTGTTGTGTAAAGCCATCAACACCTACAGCAGCGCAGTTGTTATGAATTCTCAGACAGAACAACAACAACAGTGTACTGTAGGAATAACACACGTGTTAACAAGGATACGAAAACAAATCGTGCGACTGTTTAGTTTTACGCCACATAATATAATTCTGGTTCAGCTTTAAATGTGATATGGCATAAGGTTTAAACTATTTATCAAATTCAGTTATGTTCAGTGTTTATGTTATGGTATATAGGTCAGAGCTATTCGCTTAAAGATTTCAGTTTCCGCACTTCATTGTTTAAGGATGTATGAATTACATTTCAATTATTTGGTGTTGGTGATGTATATGACCGGCGGAAGCCCCTCACCTTCAGGTGGATCGTCAGCTCATTTGTTGGCTTGTTGAATGAAACCTTTCATCAACACTCATCAGCAATTTCACTGGGACCGTGGCAAATTATTTAGGCTTCATCAATAACGAAGATGCCCACGCCCTAGTGTGTCATTAATTAATTTTTTTTTAGTTCGGGTTGCCCCGCTGACTGGATATGGATTGTTCCTCCGATGTCGTCATCAATCACTCCGGTTTTCCACCAAGAGATGGCGCTGTACTACCTAAAACCATCTTACGAATACCAGGTTCGAATAATGTTTATTGACGCTGCTAGCTATCAATACTTTTAAATATCAAAATGACCCTGTATATACTAATAATATTTAGACTTTATAAAGCCGTATAACTGGCAAGAGAAACGAATAATAATAACAAGAACTGTCACACAGGAGCCCGCTTGGAAGACGCATCAATGGCAGAAATCTAAGCCGATCAGCGGAAAGAGGCCTATTAATAGGAAGTTCCATTTCAAGCAAATTGCTCGGGCTGTGAAATTCACATCGAAGCTCTTTGGCAGAGCCCTCTCTAAGAGGATCAAGGCAACCGTTCTATACGCAACGGAGACAGGCAAATCGGAGCAATATGCTAAGGAATTGGGTGTCATATTTGGACACGCTTTTAACGCTCAGGTACGGATCCGAGATCATTACGTAATTGTTTAGTTTCTAAAGTAACTCCAATAGTAACACTATGTGCAATTCCAATAACACCGCTAGAATAGCTGTTAATAAATGATACATATTTTAATAAGAAAAAAACTTTGTGCACAATCTAATGTACTTCTAATTTTGATTTGTCTACAGGTCCATTGCATGGCGGATTATGACATAACATCTATAGAACATGAAGCACTTTTACTGGTTGTGACTTCTACATTTGGTAACGGTGATCCACCGGAGAATGGTGTGGTAAGTTTTATTATAAAATTTGTGTAACCAGTGCTTAAACACTAAATAAAAAAATCGAATTTTCAAATTATTTTAAAGTCATAAACTTTTTCATAAAAGATGAATATCACTTAGAAGACATAAATAGTCGAATAACAAACAACTTTTCATTGATATTTTATATATGTATTTTATTTAATTACCCATTGGCTACATAATACGGATCCTTTTCGGAAATTTATGTATATTGCCACCTGAATTATTACCGATTGAAAAGGAAATGTTTAGGAGTTTAATAGCGCAGTTGTGGTGAACGGAGCAAGAGATTAATTTAGGAGGATGTTCCGAACTTCCCTGTTTAGATAACGCAATATTTATTGTTTTGTAGGCTTTTGGGGAGCACCTTTGCGAGCTATTATACGCGGATCAAGTTGGCGAGGAATCGTCTGGGTAAGAAAACAAGTATTTACGAATTAAAATTTAATTATGGCTTCTATTTCTTTTCTTTAGATTAACTCCCGTATTCACAAACAATACTATGAAGTCTCACAGTGAAATAGAAAGAAAGCACCAAGCACCGATTGTTTGTTTTCCCATATAATTCTAAAGTTTTTGAGCGATGTCAAAGACTCGGATGAGAATACGAACAACCGATTCTTTTTCACTGTGTGACGTTATAATATTGTTTGTGAATATGAGCGTAAAATTTTTATTGCTGACATTACTTACAAATGTTTTAATTAATCAAGTATGATTTAGTTTCTAACAACTTCATTTATATTTTAGATCTACGCAAATGCTGACTCCTAAAACTTTTATAAAGGCCAACAGTCAGATCGAACTGCAAAGATATGCGGCTGGGAATCCCAAACAACTCAGTCGATTAGAATCACTTAAAGGTAAACAAAGTTTAGGATTACAATTCACCGAATAAATGATTAATTTTGTTAAGAACTTAAATGTTTTCAGTCAGGGACCAAAAATAATTTATAGCAATTTTAGACATTTTCATAGATTCACTTTTTGGTATTATTTTATGATATACTTTAGAACATACAGAAAAATATAATAAACATTTTTTTTCCTATTACGCTGCTGTTTTAAAACCTTGTCGTACACATTTAATTAATGTGTTTACATCTTCTATAGGAAGCGCAACAGATGCAACTTCGATTGACAGTTTTGGTCCGCTAAGTAATGTCCGTTTTGCTGTATTCGCTCTCGGCTCCAGCGCTTATCCTAATTTCTGCAACTTCGGAAAATACGTGGATAAGTTGCTAGGAGACCTCGGAGGTGAAAGGATTCATGATCTTGCAACTGGAGATGAAATGTGTGGTCAAGACCAGGCTTTCCGCAAGTGGGCTTCTAGCGTGTTTAATGTATGTATGAGTATTACCGGATTCGATGAATATTTCTGCTGATTGATTATTAACACTAAAAGAAACAGGTGTTACCGACTCAAATATTGTAATTATTTTTCATAACTTTTATTGAACAACTGAAGTTAACATACATTTTTTTCAAATTATTTTCAAATGATTTTTTATATTCTAGAAAGCATTATTAATTAATGAAGTTTTAGTAAACGTTAGTTAAATTAGTAGTTGAGTAATAATCTAACATTTTAATGATCAGTAGCCATGACTAAATGACGCTGACCAATAAATGTCGATATAAGATTTTATCTTTGCTTGTTCTATTATCTCGTTCGAGATATTTATAATTAAACTCGATAACTACTTGAGATTGTTTGTTTAAAATATATACCTATTGGTTGTATCTATGAATTCTAATTAATGTTGTCATGTTAGTAAGGCAACTTATGGAAAAAATCTTTTATAGGTCTCTTGCGAAACATTTTGTTTGGACGATGATGAAACTCTCCAAGAAGCTAAACGAGCACTGGGTACGGTAGCTCTCAGTGAAGAAACCGTACGTTTCACCCATCCCGTTGGTAAACCACCATCTTTGCCAACTGCCCTACAATCTGCTGTAAATAAGCAGCTAGTCACTTGTGTTGTGAAAGCTAATAAAGATTTGGGTGATTCTTCCGCTGAAAGATCAACTATTTTTATTGATCTCGAACCTAAGGTAAAATTTATAGCATGTATAATTGAAGAGAATTATCAAATGTTACCCGGAAGTAACTTATTCTCAACTATTCCAGATTGATATTAAATACGACCCAGGTGATCATGTTGGGATTATTGCATGCAATCGGAAGGAATTAGTAGACGGGTTATTGGCTCGTTTGAAAGATATAGAAAATTACGATGAACCACTGCAACTGCAACTTATGAAAGAAACCCACACATCCAGTGGTAAGTATAAAAATATAAAAAGACATATTCAGAAAATTTCTTGATATACGGTGTACAATTTTATTTTATTTCATAGGTCCTGTAAAATCATGGGAACCCCATGAACGCTTACCGGTTGTAAGCGTTCGTGACCTATTCACTCGATTTGTCGATATCACAACTCCGCCAACGACAATCCTTCTGCAATATTTGGCAAAGACTTGCGATAATGAGGAGGAAAAGAAGCAACTCAATTTATTATCAACCGTAAGTTTTATATTTTCGTTTAATTATAAAAATACAATACAATAAAAATTACTTATGGCAGTTATTATAAGATTGACTTAAGTATTTTTTATAGCATTTACCATGTAATTGATTATATGATCATTGTCAATAGGATCCAGCAGCTTATGAAGACTGGCGTCATTTACATTTTCCAACTCTACCTGAAGTACTGGATCAGTTTCCATCAGCTAAGCCAAGTGCTTCGTTACTTGCCGCACTTCTTTCACCTTTGCAACCGAGATTCTACTCGATTTCGTCATCACCAATCGCCCATCCAAAACGACTGCATCTCACAGTGGCCGTAGTTACGTACCGCACTCAAGGTTAGTACGAGTAAATAAACATTAGTCGCACGTAGCCACTATAATAGCACCTCATAGTTTATTACAATCGATTTCCACATACGTTTTGTTTGTAAATTACGAATTCCAGTGAAAATCTTATTACAATATGATCTATTTTTGCATCGAGATTCATTATTTTACAATATTCTTGGAAACAGGTGTCTAATTAGATTCTATTTATAAGTAGATTGATTATGATGATGTCATGTCCAAACAGATGGCGAAGGCCCCATCCACTACGGTGTTTGTTCAAACTATCTCATGGATCGCAAGCCAGGCGATGAGGTTTATTTATTTATTCGAAGGTAAAAATGATGTTTGGTCGGGTTTATTATCTTTATGACTGTTTACATTGTTATAACGATGTGTTCATATTTCAGCGCTCCAAACTTCCATCTTCCCGAAGATCTATCGGTTCCTCTGATATTAATAGGTCCAGGAACTGGAATAGCTCCTTTCCGAGGATTTTGGCATCATCGTAGAGCGCAGCTTACATCTCGTACTCGCCCAACAGCTGGTCCAGTTTGGCTTTTCTTCGGATGTCGAACTAAGACAATGGATTTGTACAGAGAAGAGAAAGAGCAAGCGCTTAAAGATGGCGTTCTTACTAAGGTGTTCCTTGCTTTGTCAAGAGAGAAAAACTGTACGAAGGTGAATGAAAATTTATTACATCAGACAAAAAGGACACAAAATGTATTTGAATTGGGCACAGTTTAGGAGCATTGCTTATTGTAATCATTATGTTAATAATTATTTTCTTTGCTTGAAATCCTTCAATGAAACGATTTATATATTATGTGTACATTATTGTAAATATTATCATCTATTTTAGACGTATGTTCAAGAATTAGCGGAAAAAGAGGGACCAGAGATTCATGACCTTCTAGTCAACAAAGGGGCACACTTCTATGTCTGCGGTGACTGTAAGATGGCTGAAGATGTTCATCAGAAGTTAAAGGGAATTATTAAAAAGCACGGAAATATGAACGATGAACAAGTTCAGAATTTCATGTTCACTTTGAAGGTTAGTCGTTATTTCACTTTGGTGATATATGTAAAAAAATAAATGTTAATTGTTGTGCTTGCTCAGAGCTCAAAACATAAATCGGCAAGAGCTAAAAAGTATACAATATTTTCCAATTTGTGTGTTAAATTTAATATTCAAGGTAATTAAAAACACAACGCATTTTATTTCATTTATCTACATTCGGAAATTCAGAATTGAGCGAACTATTAATTATACATTTTCCGAGTAACGTAGTCGAAATGTTAAGCCACGTGGCGATAATTACATTTTATTTATATTATATTTCAATATTATTTTTGAATAATTATTAAGTTACAATAATATTAACTGGTAAAACAAATAAATATCTTTCGATTCATAAGTATAACCGGCATCTTGAAAACATATCTACAAAAATAACAGTCAGAATTTGACATTAGCATTTGTCAAATCACTCGACGGGAATAAAACAAAAGACACACAATTAAACTTGAAACCGTATCTTAGAGCTTAGTTGAAAAATTATAATTTGTTTGTTTTGGATAGGAGGAAAATCGTTATCACGAAGACATATTCGGCATCACTCTCAGAACCGCCGAAGTTCATAGCGCTTCCCGTGAGTCTGCACGCAGGAACCGGGTGGCTTCGCAACCATGACGTCGGTCTTCGCGGTTCCAAACCGAGAGCCTCGTGAAACCATTCAGTATTACTAAATAAGATTCTGCTTTGAATATATTTACGTACTCTAATGAAACTTCATCATCATCAATACCCTCTAGTCAAGGCTAAATATTTATGAGTATTTAACTGCATTGAAAACTGAAATATATATTTTGTTTATTTTATTACAGTGATGTAGTTTGCTTTGCCTTTTGCAATTGTATAAACTAATTATTACTATTATTAATTGTCTAAAATAATAATTAGTGTATTTTTTAAGTCATCAACAGATATTTATTTAATTTGTAATTCAAATATATTAATACTCTATTTTAAAAACTTACTAATAATAATAAATCATGTTTTTTGTGAATAGCATTATAAGAATTTATCAAAAGTATCATATTCCGCTTATTGATGTATATTAAATAAGTTAACTTTAACTAACTCGTAAATTAAAAAAAAAGTTAAACGTCATAATTTGGGCGTTTTATTCGACTTCGCAAATAAATTTTAAATATTGCACTAATGAATTATTATTATTAAGCCATGAAGTTTTAAATAATTCAAATTCAAATATTAGAGGAAGTGGTTCTGTAATTCTAATGATATTCATAAATGTATACTGGAAATGCTAAATATATTCACTATCAAACCATTATCTTAAAATGGCAAGAGAAATTGTTTGAACCCGTTCAGGCAATTGTGGAGGTTGTGCATGGAATTAGAATTTAAATATGGAAACTTCACTGAACTTCAATCATTGCTATTTAATCCTATTTAATTTGAGAGCTATTTTAATGATTCAAAGGACTTCAAGCAGGGTGTACTTAATAATTATTAATGATTATACAACGCACAATGTGTCTATTTCGTTTTTGACTATATCTACGTGTACCTTTGATTCATATCTTAATGATATTTTCGGATTCGCTGATCTATTTTCATTAGATTGTAATTCTAACTTTATCACACACAAATTATGCTTGAGACATATATCATCTTTATACTCATTATGATTATTAGTGGAAGTTTTACCGTCTGCTCTAGGTACTTTGCTTTTGTAATTTTTAGGATCATCTTCTATGAATTATATATTTTTATAGATATATCGATACAACGATAACCTTATTAATTCTCATTGCCAAATTTTGTACAAACGTCATGATAAGTTACTCACTCGTGTACATAATATGCAATTGTTTGGCCAATGTTATTTTACCTCACATTTATTTTTAGTGTTTAGAATTATAAATACATATATTTAACTCCAAAATGTCTTTAGATCAAGTACATACATACTCTTTAAATTAAAGTTATTGCTTAATATTCTACAAATTCTAATGTGTATGAAAGATGATTACTATTTCCAACTACTTTTGTGTTTTTCGCTGTAACTTTACAACTCTGTCCTTTAGTAGGTACTGTTATTATAACGAGAGTTTGTGATCATTTAAGCTAGATCTAAGAAATGTATTCATATTTTCTATTATTCATGTTATAAATCGAATATACAACAATCTTTCTTATTAATATTTCTATTTAAATTAAAATACTTATGACGAATGTAATAAAATAATGTCTTTACTAGATATTTACAATTTAATATCATATCTTCTAACTTCTTACTAAAAAGGAGCACTATGGGACTAACATTAAAAAGAAAATTAAATATATTGTTATTATCAGATTCATATCACAAATATAAATATTGTTTTGCACGATTTCAATTATTCAATAAATTTCCAATTGTAAAGAATATTGTAATGATTCCATGAATAAATGTGTTATTGATGAAATAAAGTTCCTTACAATTCAATAACAACTGTTGTCTTTACTTTATTTTCCGACCTGAAACAACTTCGATACTGAATAAACTTTATAATGAAATAAAAGCTAGGAATGTAATTACAATTTGAAAAGTTACTGAACATTACACTAAAGCGAATAACTCGTATAATGACAGTGGATAATAGTCCAGTAACCGAATTTCAAAGCTGTTAATTAACCTACTGATATTGACTCAAAACCATTAGGGGAAAACAAGTTTTTAAAGGCTTTTATTTGACTTGCAATGTTTCTTTATCTATCTTTATCTTGCAAGCTAAATTATAAATTCTTCCTCTTAACCCACGGATTTGAAATATGACACATTATTTTTGTTCCGATGACAATGCAACTTTATGGCAAATATGCTCCGTATTTCGTATTGGCCCCACTCGAGAAAACTCCTCAATGGGTACCAGGACAGTTATATATTTTTATTTGCATTATAAAATCGTGTTATTCGTTTTTTAAACTTTTAATGTCGGCTCGTTGATAAGAAATAAAAAAATAACTTCACGGGTGTCAGATAGTTCAATCTTCTCTTTACAACCCAACTTTTTAAACTACTAACTAATCGTCTCCGCATCACACTATCATCATCACAAATCGCCATCTTACAGTACATACTTTTCCTTTATGTTGCTTATCTGGTTCCGAATGAGCTTAGATAATTAATAGATAATAAAATTTACTAACAAACAGATTAATTATTCTATATTAATTAAATTGTTATCAAACTAGTTGACAAATCATCTGACTAAGAGGTCTTAATGCTCATAAACATCAGTACCGCCAGAGATATCATCGATGCGTCCATGGTTAAAACGAATGCGCGGTATCCGCATTATTCCTGCATCTATAGAGATACTTCAACTTAAACTGGTTTTTATTCTTGTTTGATCACTACGGACGGACTATTTGCTCGTCTGCTAATTTGTTTGCCATTTACGTAAAAAAAATGTTTGCCTGTGACAATTCGATTTACTTTCTTAAATTTGTTAGAAATATTTAAGGGATATCTATTATTTTAATAGCTAGCGACTGCTATAACCATGATGAACGTGATGTCAGTTAGCGCCGCGCAAATGTTGGTTCAAAAAACTGATAATTGAAAATGTCGGACGAAGGACAATTTTAAACTTCATCAGACTTCAATAACAAATTCCATAATTATATTTGTGTGTGCTCAGTTGTAAAACAAACTTTCTGTTCTAAATGGGTTTTGTAACTTTTTAGTAACAATTTATTTCTTAGAATGAATGTCTTGTCATTCTCTAAAAGTTATCTTGTACATTTATCGGTTAATGATCAATAGAGAATATTGTTAAGTGATTCATGTACATAGAACATGAACTTTCCAAGCCACTTAAAAATTAAAATGACAAAGGACACATAAGCTTAAAGGTATGCCGCTTACCGTATGCCTTGTCTCACGTAGACATTTCGTCATTTTAATCCTAAGTTCTAAGGAAAAGATTAAACAGTTTGTGATTTATAAGTTAGGGAAAAGGTAAAACACCTCACGCATTTGGTCTTTCCCGCACACAGATCGCTTTAGAGTTAAAATTCGATATCCTTGTTAACCCTTAGCTGCGTAATAGGTCTTATCGCCAGCTACGTTAGGTATTGCTGTCATTGTTACATCCTTATAAATTTATATTGTTATCGACTCTTCAAGTTGGCTAAGTAAATTAATCAATTCATTGATTTGAAGATCGTTCGGCATTGCAAAAAGATGACAATACGCTCGTTTGTGTTATAATTAATCAATGTTACTAATACATTTGATCGGTGAAAAAGTAATTGAATGATGTGCAGATATTTTAAGATTACAAATCAAATAAGAATGAAACTGACATTCATATCTTCTGGAAAAGTTGAATAAACGCAATAATTACCTATAGTTTATGTTAAAATGACATACAAAACGACCTTACAGGCACCATGCTAGTATGTTGCGAAGGGGTGGCTACCCTTGGAAAAGAAAACACGTAATATGTTATTCTCATAAAACAAATTAGATCACTGTCCAAGTCAATCAACCTATAAATAATTTAACTTCACTTCTAATAATTTATATTTTGAAGTATAGACGTAGATGTTCCATCTTCCTGAAAGTGAACAAGAATATAGAAAGATTTAGAACTGCACCTTAGGATTGTACTTTTGTAACGCGTGATTAGAACGCGGTGGGTCCACACCCATCGATAGAACCTCCTATTGAGAAACAGGGAATAAAGTGAAATTCAGACTAGAAAAACTTTTTTTTTTGCCTATGTTCCTGATTGATGACCTAACATTCGACAGATAAAATGATTTTTAAAATCTGTTAGGTATTTTCGAAGATAACCCTTCCTCACTAATATTTAGATTATATTTATAAAAGAAATGAGTATATCACAAATATCCGTCAAAAGACCATAATTCTATATTTCCTTGTACATCATTGACGTGCGTGACTCACTCGTTCGTATCTGTTTGCCCACTTATAGCAAATTGCAGTTTTATGTGAATAGATATCGCTGAATAAATATAATTAGATAATAGGTACATGTCATCCATATCGTCATCTTTATCTATATGAAAATCAGCTAGTCTATGAACCGTTAGATTTGAGTTTGAGTTCAAATAATAATGTTATGCCAAACATATTTCTACAACATGGGACTTATGACTGTGCAACACAAAAGTATCTTTCAGAATTTATAATGATAATGAAATAATATTGCTTTATTTTTATTTTAAATATTTGAAAAACCGTGGCCGATTAATATAAAAAAATATATAATAAATGGAATTTACTAATATTGTGCTTATTTTTGTGTGTTATGTTATCGTGTACTTATCAAATAAAATATATACATTTGTACGACATCTAGTTATAGACAATAGTATATGTAAGAATAGGCAGGTAGAATAGGTAAGGCGTTTTATGGAGAATTGACATGCGTTTGACGGCCCCATAGCCTTGTTGGTAGCGACCCTGCCTGCGAAGCGAGGAGTCCTGGGTTCGATTCCCGGCCGGGGCAGATATTTATGTGACAGATAAATATTTG
>DWPA01005157.1:0-12098 GCA_018251375.1 Calpodes ethlius | reverse complement strand
ACCCATGACCCGAGAACAAATATTTATCTGTCACATAAATATCTGCCCCGGCTGGGAATCAAACCCAGGACCCCTCGTTTCGCAGGCAGGGTCACTAACAAATAGGCTACGGGGCCGTGAGACATGAGACAATGTTTCCTTCAATGAACCATTAAACATGACATCAAAGTGTCAAACTTGTGTTGAAATAGCCTTTTTAATTGCACAATTATCACTTTAATTTGCTTTGGGAAAAATCATTAAATTAAAGTTTCGTGTCGTAACATATCGTCGTAAATAAGACATGAAAAATTAAGAAATTCCATCAACATTTTCTATAAAGAGTTAAAAATATTAATGCATAAAATTCCTGATGCAAAAAGAGGGCATATACTAGTAGCACAAAAAATAAAGTCTTGATATGTAACGGAAGAAATTATGTTTCCTAACCGATGCAAATCTTGGATGGAATAATTACAAAATATATTTATGTGCTCTCATAGTTAAACAATTTGACATACGAAGTATTTAACCAATCATATGTAATGTGACTCGACTTACTCAACAACAGCATACCTGCACGAATATCCATCCCTCTCGCACTTGGGGCAAGTGTAAGTGACAAAACACAACACTTCACTCAAACAACGCTTGGAAGGAACAACACCGTCTTAATTGTCTGTTGACTTTGAATAAGTAGAGATTTGATTTTCATTGTTTTGATATTCTGTAGTGTAGTGTGAACTCCACATTGGATTTCCAGATGAAATGGCGCACTGTGCGCAGATCCATATTCGGGTCTAGAACCTGGAATAACAGAATAATGTAATAACAGAGATGCACAACCAAATTTGTTTTTCAGTCCATACTTGGATATATATTACCAAAAACCCTCAAGCACCCTCATGTGACATCACAGACTGAGAACTAATATTTAAGTATCACATGCCTGCATCAGCTGAGAGTCAAACCGGAACTGCTTACAGATGAGGGAAATTCACTATCTAAATGGTTATGGCTACGGGAAATCCGGTGATAAGTCAAGTTAGGAAGATCGCTCAATTACATTTTGCACAGGTTGCGATAATGTATCGCCATTGATAATTGTGCTCAAGCGATACATTATGACGTACAGAGCAGCCTGCGTCATAGCCTTTCTTAATCTACACCCGATATTACCACAAACAGTCGCATGTTAATACAGATACTATATCACTACAGTGCCGTCGCAGATACGACTAATCGCATCGCAAAAGTAACACTGTGGCCGCGCGTTAACATTTCGCGCTACTGTTTCACTGCAAAAAGTATCCGTCAGCGACTACCCTCGGGGCAGGGTCATTATTACCTGATTATCATCAGATTCTAATCTATCTCTCTACTAAGCTTGGGTATCCTCTCATCATGCCAACCAAAGCTAGTGAACTGTGAATTAACATATTCTCACAACATTTAGTACATTATGGGGATCACTACTTACCTGATCACAACACAGCAACTCTACTCGTTCTTCGGGAGCGTCATTTCCACTATCCTCAGTTGCATTGCTCTTCCCACTAGCGCTGGCTCCGTTCACATCACCCCCTCCGACAATCTTCTCCACTACATGTTCTGCGACTTTGCGACACTGGATGAAGTCATTTGCGACTAGTCGATCCTGTAATGAACCATTCTGATTTTTTAAATGTGGAAGTGAACGGGCTTGCAGCCCACCTGATGTTAAGTGGCACTGCAGGCCATGGACACACATAAATGACCCTAAGCTGCCTAGCCATAAGAGCAGAGTAAATGTTATGCTGAGATTCTGATTCTGATTCTTGATTGGGATCAAATTATTTAAACTTAAATGTCCGCACTTTTTAGCATTTCGTTTAAAATGCTCTTGTGGACGGGCTTTATTAAATACGGCCCTAGTCTTATTTTAAACCAATAATAAATATTTCTGAGAATGAAAATATTACAAAACTAATAATTAAAATTGCAAAATAAACCATCTAATGTTTTATTTTAAATGAAACAGCAATACGCAAATTAATTGTAATGTTGAAATTGAAAAAAATCAAAATTCATGTTAGCGAATACACATAGATAGATACATCAAGAAAACTAATTAGGTTAAAAATAGTAAAAATTTATTAATAATATTAATTCTTTCTACCATGTTTACATAATGTTAAGGGGGTAAAGATGTTTTCATTCATCTTAAGTTTAAAACAATGTGCTACTCATGGTGCACCTTGCTGAATAATGAACCATGTCATGTGGCTCTTGCCTGTTAGAGTACTTTACCACTGAGTTTCATTCTGACAATGCTCATGTAGGCAGTGGGGGTGATCCATACATAATGAGGGTCCCCTGCATTGTTTTGAAGTAGCAATGTATTTGATGTTAATGATGTCCATGATCAACAGTGATATATTACCATCAGGTGAATAATCCACTCCTTCGTCTATAATTCACAAAAAAAAGAGCTATAATAAAACCAATGCTTACCTTCTTCTGTCGGTCTTGTTTACTTTGGCAACTAGAGTGGGACAGGAGATAGAAGGGCAATTTATTCAATTTAGGGGCAGCCATTTCAATAGCTACATCCACAACCCATGAAGGAACAGTCTCCATGAGAAGGTTTCCTTCTGTTTCACCTCCAGCATCTCCCACCTGAAAAAGAACATAAAAAAGATTAAGAGATTTGAAAAAGGCAATTACAGAATAGATTTTTTTCTATAAATGCAAATAATAGCAAAAGAAATATTGGATGCAAATGCAAATTATTTTTTGAAATCTGTTATTATGAAACTTATTAAATCGGTTGACCTTGAATATAAGGAATAATTTTATTTTACTCATTCATAATTAAGTTATATTGTAAGTAATCATATTTTATTTATCAAAAGCCTATGGGGTGCACAATTTGCATAGACCTTTAAGTCCTTTACAAATCCCCAAGCAATCAAACATATACAACAGTAGTAGTAGAATTAGATTATCAGAAATGACTTTATCCAGTATTAGATAATAGTAATAGATATATAGATATGGACTACACAATTATCTGTTACATAAACAAAATCTACCATTAACCCTTGTGTGGGAAACTATCAACAACCAATATATTTACCTGTAACCGATACAAGGTCCTTCCACCAACTTCACTAAAGATTAACGGTGTATGTAATGGAACATTAAAAAAGTTATTTCCAATAACTTTCTGACCAGCCTCATTCACTCTGTTCGGATGATTCCAATGCTCCAACAAAGCCTGAAGTAACAGGGCTCCAAAATTCACTTTCTGATCATTTTCAGTAGTCAACCCCGCTTCTTTTGCACTCACCCATGCACTCAAGCAGTCAGTCTCATCTTGCCCCAAATGGATTGTCAACATCCCAGTTTTCAAGTCCACATTGAACCAGTTTGGTACGTAAACCATTTTGAAACGTTTCTTCACTTCTTCGTCATAGTCAACTTCTCCTAAATCTTCTACTTTACAAGCTTTTAATACGTCATATAATACAACATTGTTTGCAGTGTCCTTTGTCAGTATATGACGCTTATCGTTGAGTATTGTGTAATGTTTTATAGCTCGACCGCCTGGTATGTGATGTAAAGGTTGTGTCTGATATGGTTTGCTCACATCTGTGTTGTAATTATTCTGTGTAAAAGTCTCCGAACTCAAATTGGTCAATGGAGGCAGCTTCCAGCAACGTATATCGGAGTCTGAAGTGGATACCCACACACCTTGTTGGTCAGCAGTGAAACATAATTTTAGAACAGGTGCAGTCTCTTCGCAGACAATTACAAAGTTTTCTGGGTTTCTCAATTCAGTTACAATAACTAGACGATCCCTTCCACCAGATATAATGTGACTGAAATTGTCAGTTGCCAATAAAGCCCAAACTGCATCAGAATGGACCCGTATAGTGGAGACACACCTTTGCTGTGACAATGACCACAATTTAATTGTACCGTCGGAGCTTCCAGAGACACATTGTGTGCCATCTCTACTGATAGCTAGAGCTTTGACATTATCTGCATGTCCTCTCAACTTCATAAGTCTTGAGCAATTTCGAGGATCCCAAACTCGAAGTACCTTCTCTGTGGAACCACTTACAATTATCGTTCCTGGAGGGTTCATAGCTAAACTGTATATAGATTCCTTATTACCAACAAGACTAGAAGTAGTGACTGTGTTATTACTCGCTGTTAGGGCAGTCAGTGTGTTGACATCCCATAAGAATATGGCACGATCAAGCCCAGCACTAGCGACCTGTTCCTTATCTTTCGCATACGCTAAAGTCCGTACATAATCCTTGTGAGTGCGCAGGGTGGACATACAGAAACCTTTAGGTGCATTCCAAACTTTAACAGTCGTATCCGAAGAAGCACTTATTAAGTTCTTTCCCCCGCAGCAAAGAACTATATCGTTCACCCAATCGGTATGGTGCTCCATACTTTGGATATACCGGTCCTGCGTGCCGTTACCAGTGTGCCATACTCTGATGATTCCATCCCGACCGGCGGAATACAGTCTTCCTTGCACGGGATCTAATTGTAATGAGCTTACACCGTTCTTGTGGCGCCGCTCCTCCTCGTCCCGGATCACAAACGACACTTGGGTTTTCTTACGCATCATCGAGCCCATTTTCCGACATTTTAAAACTGAATTTATATAAAATTTTACTGACTGAAGAAGCCCAACTTCAAATTAAGATGCAGCTACTCTTGAGTTGTTTCCATTCCCCACTTTGTTTTGCTTGACGGATGTTTGTAACTTTGAAATTTTAACTCTCATCTAATCACCTCATTTTTATTGGTTGATATCGTACGAGTTCTATTACTATGAGGAACAGAAATCCAATCAAATTCGAGCGTTTAGACGTGACATTTCAGACTTAGTAATAACTTTGTAAGAGAGAACATACTGCCTATGCAGATTATTGATAGATAGAACCACGCCAATAATGACCACGGATATTAATATGAGACAGAAAGTTATCTGTAGAACTCATAAAATTTGGAATCCATTGAAGATTGCCAAATTAAAATGTTAAAAATGCAGGCGAATTTAAGACCCGTTACTTTGGCGCTAAAATACGTAAACGTTGTTATTATGAATTAATGAATTTATTATTTATATTTGCATTTAATCTAAATTATATTATTTTCAAATACCCTAATTGACTTAAAATAATATGTTTCGCTTCTAGGTTTCAAATAAACATTTTTTTAATACTCATTCAAAAATCTTAACTATTTTATGTATATGTGTCATTGAAAGTATTCCATCCATTCACTTATTAGAAAATATTATCCTCTTTTTGATTACATCTATAGTAACCATAGACCCTAAAGTAGTCTGTGAGCTGTAACTAATCTGCAGAAAAGCAGACGTGCGATTTGCGGTTCGTAAAAAAATGTTGTGTTAGTGTATTTTAGTGTGAAATTTATGAACTTTGTCTTGATAAGAATTCCCACGGTTTTATATTGAATAGGTAAACATAACATAAACTTACTGTTTAATCGTTCTGTATTGAGGGATTTATCAAAAACGATTTGTATATGCGGTGAAACATAATTGTTGTCACTTGAAACGATGGGCTAATAATGGCTATATTGTCAATGGTCTGTTCATCTGTCACCTGAATTTTTGGGATTGATCTCCTAACATCTAATTGTGTTGTTATTTATTACATGATTATTACACATCTACTGCAATAAAGTAAAAAGAACATCGTTGTGACTAGTTAACGTGAACTTTATATTATTTTAAAGTGATTTTGTAAGTTGATTTTTGATTGATCTTAAATCTATTTATTTCTTTTGTAGGTTCAGCTACAATGGACGTAGACGATTCCGCGGTTGACTTGAGCGTCAGGTAACATACAATATACATAACATAATTACTCTGAACATTTGTTTGTTTACAATATATTGTGATTGATGATTTTAATTTATAATGCTCTTTACTGATTTTAGATGACGTGAGACTTATATTAGATATTTTTATAACTTATGTAAATTGTACCAAAAAAAATTGATTATAATTTATTTACCAAACATGTCTGTCAATTCCATGCAGTGTGTGACATTTTTATGATATTTTGTATGGTTATAGATCATTGCCACCAGAACTAAATGAACTGAGAGCGTTAACAGCAAGTGGTCTTACCATCACACCAGCACAACCTCCACCGCACGTAAGTTCTTTCTAAAGCCTCTAGAATAAAAAAAATAACTTCCACTCACAGTTATGGTATAGCTGGTGGTAGCACTGTAAATAAAACACTACTAACACTGTAACCAACTAACATCCTGCCCTGGAATCAAACCTGGGACCCCTAATTTTGCAAGCATTTGGTCGTGACTGGCAAATACACTATGGAATCATTGATAAATAGTTACTCAAATATTGCCTATATTTATTGTCACATGCTATTCATAATTTTTTTTGTTCTTATGTTTAGTAACCAGTGCTTTAGTAAACTAATTGTATAAATTATTTAATTGTTAATTAATCTAATAATGAACTTGATATAGTAACTATGTGTAACTTTCATTTTATGTTGTATACATTAGTATGTGTTTATTGTATTAATGGCAGTATTTATGTATATAAATGATATTTCTTATCTGTAATATTTTTGACACTTCAACACAAAATTGATCATTTAAAAAAAGCATTTACCATTTCGTAAAACAATCCAATTTTACTATTATAATTTGTAGCAAATTAAATTGATTGTATTGTGAATAATAATAACATTATTTATTGCTACTTAAACCTCATTTTAATGTTATAATTTAACAATATTCAACTTGTAATGCTGACCACCCATAATGTAAATTAATCAAATTTCTATCAGGGCTTTGAGTTTAAATTTATTAGAATGTATCTAATTATGTAAGATATAGAACAGTTCATTTCATGAAAACCAAGAAGTTTTTTGTCTTAATAATAATCATGAAATTGTAATGTATAATGATGTGTCCTCAAAATTGATATTGTTTGTAAAATTTATCTTTTTAGTATTAATCTATTATTCACAATTGAACAACAATCTTCCATACATGTATTTATTTATGATTACCTAATACATAATATACATATATTACATTTCAGCCATTAAGAAAATTGGTTTCTTACGGTTTATGTCGGATTGAATCTGGTAGCTGACACATCAAATTTGCAATAATATCATTGCCATTATTTTCCTCTAAATTCTGGTTATAATTTTGCTCTAAATCATATGAAGTTAATTAGAAAATGATATATCTTTGGATTCACGCTACACTGTTACTAGGTTGTAATGGTTATCAACTATTTATTTATCTTATAAAATTTCGAGTATATGGAATAATTATAACAATTTGATTCGAGGTAATGGTGATGAAAATTGTAATAAAGTTGAAAATACAAAAAAAAACCAAACAAATAATAGATTAATATGAATATGCACAATACATAAAATTTATATTTTGTACATAAAATTTATATACTTCATCAATCTGAACATTAAAAATCTAAATATATGTGCTGTATATTACCCTGTACATACTATATCTATGATGCTAATCTATGTTTTTATATGCATATGGTGTGGGTTAGGGCTGAGAGCTGTTCGGCCACTGCTACTTAGATTGATCCAATGAACTCTTTGTCAATCTCAATATTACATCTAGTCCCCAGAGTTGTACCATTGAGGTAAATAGCAATATCCATTGGTTCCATATCTTGGTATTTCACTAGTATAATATATTGACGGTGGAAGATTGCCATGCAATCACAAAGGATTCATATTTCGTATGCATGTAATTGTTTTAACTCCAAATGTCATAATGTAATAATAATAACATATTTTCTATTTCATTCCACACCTAAGACTGAGCGAGTAAGTATATTGGTATGGTTCCCCGATTGAAGTATATGTCTTCATTGTCAAGTACACACACAATACTTCACACAGTAACTGAACAATTTCCACACAACGATTACATATCATTATGTAATTAATTTAAGCAATAGATTTTTTCATAACACCACTTGAAATGTAGATTAAAGGTCATTTTATCTTTATTTGAACATAGATAATAGTTATTAGTGTTTCATAGTCATTTAAATGTTCAATGTTTATTGAATTTTGTTCTGTCAAATTTTGAATGAACTTGTTGAAACTCTACATATGACAAGGTTTGCCAGATGACTGATTTAATACATATCTAGTTTGGTAAAACGAACTAATTTTGAAATATGTTTGGTTCAAATTTCTTGTTTGATGTTCAAACAAACAAATTATGTTAAAACACTTTTTAAACATAAAAATATATAAATAGTATATTGAGTATCAATAACCCATAAATCATTGAAATAATACAGTTATAAGGTAAATGATCATTAATTACATTGAAACTTGTCCGTAAAAAAGAATCTGTGTCGACAATACCAAGATTCGTTTTCTTAATATTATGTATTAGTCGAGATCTATCTTCAAGTATCATAAGTATAAATATGCCACAAATCTTTTAGTAATGGAAGATAATACCAACCATATTAAGAATTCTAACTAAAATTTTAATTACATAACAATAAAGTTTAACGTTACTATCAATAGGAAAATAATATGATATAACATCTACTTAAAGTAATTCACATTTTCACAACAATATCAGAAACAATGAGAGATAAAATCAAAGTACAGTTTTCAATAATTTTCTTCTTGCATAAACATTTAAATTGATTCAAAAATATAGTGATTGAGTTCCATTACATTTGTATGATGAAGTAGACCATATTTTTTCCTGGGCTTTCACTACAATTTTTCGCTGTACAGTTTCAGGTCTAGTATTTAAATCGTCTATATCTTACGATTCTTGTCATTAGAACACCATTATCAATTAAAGTGACGTCATCTGGCAACCTTTAACATCATTACAAAAAACAATTGTAAACAAACCGAACACATCTTAATATGTCAATGTTTGGTGTGTCAATAGGGCGCAAGTGGGAAGCGGGTGCTTCGCCCTCGGTCAGAACCACGGAGCTATGCGGAGAGCCCCGACATTGTATTATTACCGGCGGCGCCGCCTCATCGCAAGCCTAACATGCCTGCCCCGGCGCCTTTTACTGGTATTATTATAATATTATACTATTATTAACCAATTATTTAGTTTATGTAGCTAGAGATCAGATAACTACGCAACAAATTTTATTCACATTATTACAATAAATTCACGATGCTCCTTTTAGTATTAGCGCCATCTATAAACTTAGTCAAACAGTGACTCCGATCGGAGATCAGTTTACTATGGCAGCTACAATTTATATTAATAAACGATAATCTCACTCCCACTCCCACATAACATAAGACGTCCGTTCTAGATGTCAGCAGCAAGTTGAACTCGGGCGCGGTGAACGTGTCGATAACGCCCAGCAGCCTGCCGCCGCCCGCGCCGGAGTCGCCGCGGGACCCGCGCGACGACGAGGCCTCCGAGGAGGAGAACGAGCCCCCGCTCCCGATCGTTGGCCATAGAGTGAGTGTGCGGTGATTTTCGCATCTTTTTTTTTATTTAATTTGATAACTATAGGACTTGTGAACACGCACACACACATACACACACGGACATGCATACCTACATAATCATTTACTCAGTAATATACACGCACTCACAGAAAAAAACGCATAATCTACAATTAAATAACTACTTTAGTAGTATAAAGACAGCTAACGATCGAAAATTAAACTTGAAATGTTATTATATGTTTTTTGTTACAGTGCCATATATCAAAGGTTTCCTATAGGCCAGTGATCTTAATAACAAACTAGTTTTCTATACCAAATCCTTTCACCAGATATTAAAACTTTTCGAATTATAGTCTAGATTCCTAGATACGATAAAATGAGGTTCATGACAAGGTTTCCAAAATTTCTACAGCCACTAGATGCACACTTAACGTTAAAGCACAATTTTTTTTAACACATTTTCATAGTATATATTTGTAAAAATTTTAATAGCGTAGGCCCTTATCAAAACTTCCGTGATTCAGTTTTTCTAGTCGAATCATTCCTTACCTTCAGTTACATTCAGTTATTAAACTGGACTTACACTTTACCGTGTTGAAAAACATTTTTTTTGTTTAGGAGTTGTCAAGCGCCGAGATATGGGAGCGCGAGAGACGTTTGCGCGACCTCAGAGAAAAGCTGCGCGCGGAGGAGACGCGCCTGGTGCTGCTGAGGAAGATCAGGCAATCGCAGCAGGCCACCAGCATTCCACCGGCTAAGGTGAGAAATAAAATATACCCAACTTTTGTACCTTACTTATTCACGCTAGATATCTATATACAAAATATTTAAATATATGTTTACTAGCGTCCTGCCCTGGCTTCGCACGGGTGTAACTAGAATTGAAAAACCTAAATCCTATAAAATTTAGTGAAACCATAGTATTCTATTCATAAAAGATTTTTGAAATCAGATCAGTAGATTCGAAGATAACCTACAATGTACAAAACCAAAAACATTTACTTTTTATAATATTAGTGTAGAAAAAGAATTGTCTCTGTGTTTGTTCTAAATTCCTAACCGGGTTACCACTAAAAAAATTGCAGTATGGTTATTAAAAAATAAGCTTTCGTAATGAAGCGAGGGCAGTAACTATTGTAATATATAAATATGAAATCGGTAAACTCAGAAACTATTTGACCGATCATTATGAAAATTGGTATGTATATGTATTTTTCCACAGAGAGGGTCAATGCACATTGTGGTAACTCGCTACCAAACAGCGTTGTAAAGTGTCGACTTACAATAGACTTCTTTTTTCGGAACAAAGTGTATTGGGTTCACTTGTAACTTATATAGTTCCTATTGTATATAGGACACAACCGGCACCGCTCTCGCCGGCAGTGGCTGCGTGGTGCCGCCGGGAGTCACCGTCACGCCCGCTCCGCCGCCCGCACACCAGAATAAGGTACTTTACAAAGCGTCCATACGATTGTATAAGGTATATACTCGCCCTTCACTCGAAATTCGACCGTAATAGGTTATGTTGAAGGGTTATTTCACAATGACGTGATGAATTGAAACAATTTATTTTGTTTAAGCACTTTTCTACATGTAAATATTTATGGAAATTCGATGCTTATGTTAATCTTGACATGCAGCTACAACAAAATTCTAAATATAATTATATATATAGTAAATTCTAGATTTGTGCGAATTAATTTGCTTGGACTTTTGAATTAAATGATAATAACACATTTTAATTTTGATGCGCAGCCAATATACAAGTGTCCCTAACACAAGAAACACACAACAAGACAAATGAAAAAAAATAATTAAATAATAACTGCATTTTTTTATTACACCGTAATAATAATAATATGTAAACCGTCTCTGTCGTCTAATTCTCTGTAAGTAAACTAATATTGGCGTGTTCCACAGCGCACAGGTAGTGCAACCCCGAGTATAGTGCCGGGAGGCAGCGTGTCTTCACGGCGACCTTCCAGCTTGCCCGGTGGAGCGACGCTCACGCCGGGGCCGTACCGCTCACAGGTATCACTTATACATATCCATATCTCTTAAAGATATACGTGTCAGTCGCCAAAACCCGAATCCATATCACCAATGTTTTACTAGAACTATAGCTTATATATAACTATATCATGCTATGATGCTTACTTCCTATAGACTCTATTTTTTCGACTTATTAGTCAGTACAAAAGGCGTAAGGTCGGGTTTTGGACCACAAAGTAAATATGACCTTTTAATTTTATTATTTTTTCCGTAACAGTCGTCTTCAAGTGGTGGCGCCAGCATCACACCATCAGTGACCATCACACCGGCGCCACCTCCCACCACTCAACATGCACAACAGCAAAAGGTAACTACTTATACTAAAAAAATATTATAAAGGCCGCTTCTTCATTGGAAGACATAACTACGATATGTTATGTGTGTATTGTATACACACGGAAACTTTCATGTTGTGTGTATGTGTGTGTGTGTGAGTGGCGTGGAGCTTAAAGCTGCTGTCACACTGATAAGTATTAGTGTTACGTAATATTTTAAAAATAGTTTGGGAGTATTTTTTCATCATAAAATTATGTCATTCAATGAAGTAGCTAA
>DWPA01005156.1:0-12099 GCA_018251375.1 Calpodes ethlius | reverse complement strand
ATATTTTCTTCTACGATATTAGTCTTGACCATCAGCTGGTACTCATAACATAATTTATGTTGTACCAGCTGAACCTTGCGCATTTTGCTACGCCAACAACTAAAATAAATTTGATGAGATATTACATGAATATTAATTTCAAAAAAATTGTGACAGTGGCGCCATCTGTCATGTCGTCAAATCTGTTCAGCATCCCTAGTCTATACCATAAAGCATCCGCGGGTGAATAATGGTAATGTATTGAAAACTGGCTGATAGCGTTGTGAGCTCAACGACACTGTAACGTCTTTCATATTGGTACATCATAACACGATCGCATCCCGCCAGCATCGATTCGCTATCCTGCCCACTATATATTTTTACCCATTTGAGTACATCCTGGCGTCTCAGGCCTAATAAATAAAAAACGTTTTACAATGAATCCTTTTATTATATGAAAAATGACAAGATTAACAATTCCTTCGTGAATATACAGTTAGCCAAATTTCTCCAAGGCACACTAATCCTGAATTTAAAAATCACAAGCAGTATATGAAAAACACACGATTCCAAATGCTTAAAATTGGTAATTTTAAATTGTACAAAAATATTGCTTCCCACCAAACAACTAAATGCTTTTATATTTCAAACAGTGGCGACATTCAAGGCATTCTTTGCAATAAACGCATTTAAAAACCTACACAAACATACAAAAACGGGGTCTTTTCAGATGTTACTTAACTAAACAACCGTAGGTAAACACTCCTTGAGCAAACCTAAACAGGATAAACCAAGAAAATCATTATTCTACAGTAGCCCTTACATAGGGAAAAGTATGGCTCAATATCTACCAATAAAAGACGTAGCGAAATGACAATCTATAATTGGAGCACACCTGTCTATCTTGACAACAAAAAGCAGATTATAAAATAGACGTCTACAATCAGTTACGTCTTTTTTATAATCTCGTCTTTATTTTTAGTCTATGGCGGTAACACAGACGTCAAATGGCTACAATTTAGACAGTCGCTTCGCTTCAAGTCATAGGGGATCGAATTCAAAACAACTAACGACGATCTTTACTTAATCATCTAAAAATAAAATTTTATTCCCTAAAAGATCTTATCGAGAACAAGAAGTGATAGATTAAACTAAAGATTTTAAACTAACCTTGTAAAAAAGTCACGAACATAATACAAAAACACTTACCTAATAATAGACAATACTAAAAACTTGGGTCCACTTTAAATCTAGTGAAATTACAAAAAGCCCATTACCGAGATATTAAAAGCTCTAATTTTTTTTTTATTACAAGAGGATATTTAAAATGTGCTAGACACTGCCATTTATCAATGACGTAACAGCACTTGCGTTCGATGTTTGAATTACAAAATATTTTCGATTTTTTTTTTCTTTTCGTCAGTTAGCGGCTCAGCGCGATTGAGTATAAAAGCGGTGCAGTAAATTGTTTTGTACTTCTCCCTTCGCAATATTTGAAAAAGGAAACGATGGGAATTAGTTGTTCTTCCTCACAGCATCCGCTACTAAGCGACCGGCTGAAAATAAAAAGAAAAATAACTAAAATTACATTCCAAATTTAAAACACATTTAAGACTCAAGACCACGTTAATTACAACAAGAACACGTATCAACAAGCAAACAAAACCCACTTTATACATAATTTTATAAGAAACCGAATTTCATAACATTTATAGTATACTCATTTCTAATATCACAATTTAATTACTATAATAAAAAACTAAATGATTGAAACGATTAAGGAAATCTGTGAGTCTTTGTTAGTAGTTATGTATTGTAGAAATTTTCGACTGTTGGAACTTAAAACCTCTAATATCGGAAATATTTCAACGACTCCAAGGATGTTATTAAATCTATATTTTTAACAAAATCATTTTCCATTATTATTTTATTTTAAATAACTTATTACACAAGTTTTTCATTTTTTAAACAGATGCAAGAAAGAACACAATAAACCAATTAATATTTTCTACAATAACAATATTACCCACCTATTTCACTACATAAATTAAATAATTATAATACATATACATTACACTACATACACCTAAAAAATATAGATTAATTTCCTCACTTATAAATTTTTAGTCAATTACGCTATAACAAGCATGTTTTGACAGCTTTATAGAAATGTCGGCCGTCAAAGAGATACCTTTTTTCTGGTCGCCTTTGATCTTAAACAGGACTGTAAGTACTGAAGTTAGTAAGTCCTGTCAGTATTAGGTTGTCATTCATGATTTGGTATAACTTGTAACACAAGTAGAAGAATTAACGATAAGAATAAAATATCTATCAATGTCAATGTCGAAGCTAATATCTTATCAAATATTATTACGATTATGTTATTTATTACAAAATAATTAAAAGAAAATGCATTTGGTCTTATAGAATGCTCTTAACATTAACTACTTTTTAACAATCTATACTAAATATAATAAATAAATAAGTTAACGTTAACAACATCAAAAGATAATTACAAAGTTATAAGTTACATTTATTTACATAATAAATAACAATATACATATATATAATTTAATTAAATAACAAGATATCATCCGTATTCAAGTTAAACAGTTGCATAATGGTTAACAATGTAGAGTTAATTAGAAATAGGTACTTAAATAATTGTTAGGAATTATTGAATGTTACATATTAAACAGAAGCGCTCTGCTCATTAGAACAAGGGCAATGATAAGGTTATAACGAAGCTATTACAAAGCATTCCGGCCAAGGACCTCTACTTACAGAGCATGGAGTCTGTGCGTTCTACTCTTGTTTACCTAAAATCAGTGATAGGATAAGGTAAACATACTGTAATTGAAAAGTAAATGATGCATTCTTAACAATTAAGTGAATCACCTCGTTCTTAGAGGATTTTTTCCATTCATTGGAATTTGTACTAAGTATCACTCAAGTATTATGGTGACACGGAGATCAAATACATATAAATATACAGGAATTAGAGAAAGCATTGGGAATAAATTGTAATACAGTGAATAAAGTGTTGTACAGTAATTACAATTATTAATTATTCGAGATTTTATATGGACTTAACATTGGTCTTTTATAAACGTCAAACATTTTACGTCAAAATTATAATAAAATGTTAAATACGTCAAAAATTATGCCCTCGTGTGGTATCAGTCAGATATCGGTTGCTAATTTAGTGTAAAAAAATATTGTAAAAGTACTTCAAAACCGATACTTATAATTTAAAATAGAATAATTCAAACACATTATTATTTATATAAGTCCAATAATTCAATATTATGATAAAGACGGAACTTTTAATAGATACGTCGCATAATCTTTACGTCAATCAAAGACGTAAAACATCTAATTGTTTTTTTTATACTAAAAAATATTTTTCTTTTTAATTTGTATAATTGGTTTAATAACGTGAAGGGGTCAACAAATTGTCGAAAATCAAAGAGTACTATTGACAAGTACTTTGTAAATATGTGTATATACTTAAAATATCATCTTCAACTATTTCTCAATCGTTATAAAATTCTACGCAATCATTAAGTGTAGAAGTATCTGTGATAAAAGTGATGTTATCACTCGATCACTATCAGGACAGGTTCTGTCAAACAATATCATGATAATATGTATACAATAAATTTATCCTTATCAACGTTACATAGAGTAATAGAGATAGGATTTAGTAAGTACGTCAGAGTTTTATAATAAGAATTTCGTAGATAACTCATACATTTGGATTCTATGAACTGTGGTATAGGACAACATGTACAATTAATAAGTCATATATATCTAAGACATAAAATAATCTTAAATTTCGTTTAGTTTCAGTATTCACAAAAAAAGGTAATTTTTTGTCACATTTTTTTTATGTGATAAGGACAGTAAACCAGCTCGCAGTGCCACTAACCCCTGACGTCCATCAACATCTGTGACAAACGTCGAATAGGACTGTAGGAGGGACTGTAGTTAGTTAATAAGTCCTATTGGTAGTCAGTGTTAATAAGAATATCACCCTGTATTTCTTTCTATCTTTAGTAATATAACTGTAGATGTTAGGAAAGTTAGTGTAGTATAGGTTAGTCGTTTTAGTAAGTATTAGTAATCGTCAAGTTACCTACTTGTTATTACCTACTTTTAGTTAATAATTTATGTGAATCGAAGTTGGCCACAGATGTGTTTGCTAACCCTGAGGACACATGATTGCCTCATGCATAAGTGTAACCGGCAACCCCGAACACCCTTTAGACTGAAACATAATTGCTATAAGACAATTATTGCACGGCCGTAATAACTGAGGCATTGGTCTCTGGGCGAACTATACATGTGTTCTACAAACTACAGACCTCTTCTTGTTATTATATACAATAAATAGAAAATAATACTAATTATGATAGATTCCAACTACTGCCTACATTACGCAATGTTTCTACCCTCAAAATAGCCTACAAACAAAAATTATGAAAAAACTAACATTGGGAACAAAAAGGGTACGACTGATTCAATTGCTTAATTTGTTCATCGAAAAATTAATCTTCCTTTTTGCATCTTGCACCAACTCTGGGATATTTGCTGGTGTAATAGAAAAATAAATCAGTTATTTTAAAAATAAAATAATGACGTATAGATGTTCCTATTTCAAATAGTAAACAATTGATACATTTTAATTTACATGTCGGCACATAACCTCATTGCAATTGAAAATGGCGCCTACCCACATTGCAAATGTTAACAAACACGTGCAGCGGCCGAGTAGTGATTCATGAACAAACGGTATAAAAAGGGGAGGTAGATGCCGACCCGGGGCATTTGTTAATCGACCGATGCCCTGTGCACACGTTACGTAATCACTGAGCAACTTTAAAATCGAGTAGTCTCGATATCTGCATTTATTAATTTTGTTTATCAAAAGTTGTTTATTCAGTAATGAAACTGTTTATTCACAGACACTACGCAAACGTAATACGTGAAAGTATTGTACGCGCCAGTTAAAGTTAACCTGGCTGTAATAATGTTCACGTCTAATATATGTTACGATATAGGGTGATGCGGCATAAATCTAAATATTCTGGCACGAAACAGATACCTAACACTGATATCTGACCGTGGAAATGTACATGAAATGTGATAGATACTCGTGAAGCATATACAAGGAGCGACGTTATTAAAGTATGGTTAAATGTTAGGATTTGCAGCTTCGACAAAAAGCAATATATACACAAAGTGTTTATTTAACTCGAGACAGAGTAAACTAAGTGTTTCTGCAGATATAAATATAGAAGAGTGGAGTGAACACGTTGCTTTGTTATCCGAACTTTTAAGAAGCTGCTGTCAACCTGTGTACTTATATGACTTTCCCGCTGGATTTATAGAACATAAACGCTAACACACTCATACTCCCGCAGTAAGATTCCATGCGTCGTGGGTGGCATGGACAACACAAATAACACATCACTGACACCCATGATCCGACAACAAATATTTATCTGTCACACAAATATCTGCCTCAGCTGGGAATCCAATCCAGGACTCCTCGCTTCGCAGGCAGGGTCACTACCAACTAGGCTACGGGGCTGTCAAAGTTAGTGTCATCGTCATTGTGCGAGATGACATTTCCAGAAGTCCCATTGACAGTGAACGTTCAGTTTACCTGATGGGAGGCGTGCACAGAAGTTCCAGGCGGCTTGTTGATGAACATGCTGTTCATGATGCTGATGTCGTCGCCGATGAGCTGCGCCACCACGTCCAGCAGCACCGGGTTCTCGGAGTACGTCATGAATACTTCATCGTAATGAATGTCTTGGATCTACGATTCAGAATCGATCATTATTTGAATTTAGTTAACGCAGAAGACCTTAGTATTATAATTCTGTAATTTAACACGACTGTACATATGTATGTCAATTACAACGTGTAATTAACGCAAAATAAAAAAAAATGTACTATACATCAAATGAGGCGATTTTTTTCGTTAAACGCATACTGTAAGGTGTTTTAGACAACTCTTTCAAAAACATTAAAGTTTGTAAAGATAATTTGCCAATTAATAAATTTTAAGATTACAAATATTGAGATTTAAAGTGATAATTTTGATTACAGTCAAATGCCTCTATCTCTAACGGATATCGTTTGTGGAACATAGAAAAAACATCACGGAAATAGAACGCCTATACGAGGAATTTTAATAGAAGACAACTGACCTTTAACACTTACAATTATTGAACTCTAAACTGCGTGTGCTTTCGTTCTCTCGTTTTTTCCTATTTTGCGATAGTGACTAATAGAATATTTCGCGAAGAAATTGAAAGTAAAACAAATATGGCAGTTTGTATTGCCATGATCGACCTTTCCTTTCTTAACTTAGCTATTAACGGTTAAATGCTTTCTATAGAATAGCTCAGAAGCTACTTATAACTGTAATGTATTGGAATTCACTTAAGTATTGTTTATGAAATGCTTTGAATGATCCTATGCGTCCGCGAGTACCGTGACACTTCATATTGTTAGTGAATACTAAGGTTATAATCATAGTCCTTAGTTTTATGCACACCGAGAGTATTCCTGTCCAGACGTATCCAGCAAATATGTCCAGCAGATATCTTTGACATCGGAAATTTGAAGTGTCAGTCGCATGTTTTATAACTACAGTTAATAAGAGCAATTTAATTTTAATTTAAGACAAAAACTAACTCAAAACAAAAAAGAAACAATAAAAACGATTTGGTTCTCTAATTGTTTTGTTTTAATTAGCAGTATAGTTCTATAATAATAATATATTTAGGAACGGTAGGGAAAAATGAGATAATCACAAGGTCAATAGTGACGTTATCTAATTATTATTTGGCGTTAACGAATACTCCGTATTTAATCCTTTTGCATAAGTTTTTTTTGAAGTTTCGTAGTCAAAACGGAACCCTCATAGTTTCGTGATGTCCGTCATGTCCGTACATATATGTATATATTTATCACACTGCCATAGTGCTAGAAAGAAATAAAAAAAAGTTACCTCCCGTAAACATGAAGTGCTCAAACTGTCGCCGAGTATTCGGTGAACATACTAAGAAATATATATTGCTTCTTTGCTTCAATAATGTGCTTAAAAAATACAATTTTACAGTAGAGCATTTTTTAACTTACAAAAAAATATTTTACATAATTGTGTATTTTTTTTACATTTATTGTAGATCATGTACAAACTTAGCTATCTCTAATCATAAGAATGTTTTGATAATACATTAAATTTAGTTACAAAATTGCCAATTTAAAAAATAAAAAAATTAGTGAGTCTTCAAACTTGTCACGTTATTGAAGCAAAAAAACGCCATACGTGACGAATTGATAACCCCCGCCTGTTTGAAGTCAGTCACAAACAACAGTTACCTTATTGACGTATTCCTCTGTTTCTTTATCTTTGCCAAAAAGTGACCGTTCCTTGACTACCGTCATGTTGGCAGTTGGTTCCAAGCCTTTGCATATACGAATAAAATGCTGTCTGAAAGAGAATTCCTCTTTTAATCATGTTAACGTATAATAAAAAATAATGTAACTTTAGTTGAATCCGATCGAGTTATTAAAAGGACTAAATAACGTGCAACAGACTGAAAATCTAAAGGTAATTTACATGATTACTGTTCAAACCCACTTCCCCTCCCTATTTGAAGGAACGCTTCAAATATTTACACCTCACCCACAACCGGTCCCTTCGTTCCACTCAAAATCTATTGCTCTCTACTCCTATCCATTCCTCCTCCTTTTACATGAAATCCTTTACTGTAACTGCTGTCCGCCTCTGGAATTCCCTTCCCTTATCTATCCGACTTGCTCAATCCCTTGATTCATTTAAAAACCAAGTCAAACTGCATTACCTGGAAATACAGTCTTGACTCTAAACACGTCTTGCAATATGTGTTGTTTGTGTATTTATAAGTACATGACTATATATATTGTACATAATTATAAATGTACCGTTTGTGTACCCTACCTTTATTTTACTTTCTATTGTGTCCTCCGCCCAAAGGTTGTCTGAAAGAGATCGCTCTATAGCGACAAGACCGCCTTTTGTATTACTCTTATTATTTAAAGTACCTACATAATTTTGTTTTTGTTACTTTTATAGAGTGTACAATAAATATTATTCTATTCTAATCGAAACTACATCATTTACAGCTCAATAGTCTTGAAACTCCAGTTGTGTTGGTGGGAAACAAAATAGATCAGGTTGAAGATCGTATGGTCAGCACCGAGGAAGGCCAACGTCGAAGCAAAGAAATCGGTTGTGTCTGCTTCCACGAGATTTCTGTGAGAGAAAGTATAGAGCAGGTGAAGATTTTTGATCTACTAAGTTAACACAGCGGTATACTTATTCTTACTCCACCTGTCCACGAGCTGTGCTGATTCATTTTAGTTTATATTGATACATACTCTCATTAACTTCCTTTACCAACCGCAATAAACCTAGAAACCAATACCTAGAATTATTCACCAATACCATTATTAGATAAAGATTTTTATTGAACAAAATTACAATTGACATTTGCATATTTGTAAACACCTGCGGTAGTTCCAATAATAAATACCTCAGTAGGTACAACCTAATCCTTGAACCGCAATTAAATTTAAAATAACAATTAGTCATATAATAAAAATATCCATATTATGTGAAATATTATAAGACTGTTTTAGAATAAAATAGTTCGAAGGTCGGATAAATATAGCAAGTGCGTCTTTGACCTAGACACGGCGTCGAGAGGCACAGTTACCAACGAGCTACGCAAATAGAAAAACAAAGATTTTTGAGATAATGTTGCTCCTGTAGAACGTAATTCTAACTTCCACGTGTCAGATAAGAATTAAAATGAAAAAATAAAGAGTTTTTTTTTTTTAAAGATATAACACAAACGCTATCAATATCTGCTTAGCTACTATTTTAATGCTTTTTATTTCGATAAAAATAATGTAATTTAGTGACTATCTTTTATTCATTCAGGTTTGGGGTATTTTCCGTGATGTGCGCCGTTTTTGGCGCGTCGGTAGCAAATGGTCACGTGGGTTTAGCGACGATGGTCGCACCACCGCGCTGTGCCGGCCACTAGCTCGTGCCGTCTCCGACTCAACCCCGGACTGCACGCTCGCAGCTACGAATTTATGTGAGATTTTAATGAATTTCATTAAGACTTAATTTCAGACGAACGACCTGGTAAAGGGATCATTCAGCCCTTTAGCATGCCCGCTGTAGAGTGATAGATGAGGTAGCGTGTTGTACCAAATTAAGTCGCTAACGTCGAGGAAGGCTCCAAACTTACCTCCATTAACGATCTTACACGCGATTGACATATTATTTCCTAACGTGCTTCTTCTATTAGTATACAATATAGTGTTTTTGTGTTGTATTGTAATTAGTATGAAAGTTTTGCCTATTTGTAGCTTTGCGTAACGCTAAGATTCCACCAGAGATATCCGAGGTACAGTAATGCGGAGCACGATTATTTACTTTGTTTTCTTAGCCTCGGATAATGAAGTAATTCTATTGGTGGATCACTGTACATCTCTGATGGATTCTCAGCCTAATAACATAATTTATTATGCATAAAAAAATACTATAAAAACATATACTACGGAAATAATACGAAGTGACGTAGTAGCCGCTACGATTCTCTGACATCTTGCTACGATATATTTATTCGACACAACTTCTCATTAGAATCATTTTTAGTCTGTGGATATACTTCAACGCAAACAACGAAAAAAACACAACAACAAAAAAACTAA
This sequence comes from Calpodes ethlius, assembly GCA_018251375.1. Taxonomy (NCBI): domain Eukaryota; kingdom Metazoa; phylum Arthropoda; class Insecta; order Lepidoptera; family Hesperiidae; genus Calpodes; species Calpodes ethlius. The sequence continues at coordinate 2,331 of DWPA01005156.1, read as the reverse complement.
CACAGTCTTTTAACAAACAAATACTCAATGTAATTCTATTGAATCGACGAACAATACATTAATATCTTTTAAACACAGTACAACGCACGCCGCGTGACTCCATGCGAAGGGCTACGCCGCCAACAGCCATAAACTGGAGGTCTCCTATAATGTTAATAAGAACTGATACACGTACAAATACAGCTGCAATTCGAACGAAAGTACATCTAGGCTGCTATAGGCCATTGTACAATAGTAAAACCTAATGTCTATCTTAACTCCGTTTTAATACTTTTTAAACTATTAAAATCGAGAAAAAATATTGTTTTATATATTTCTTTTAATTCGTGCCCAGGGATAAATGTCATGTCTTTGCTGATAATTAACATAATTCGGTATTATCTTTCATAGAATGGCTCTTACGCATAGATAAACACATTGGCTATTATTATTACGCATAGCGCACTGATGTATGTGGATTAATGTGTTCAATTATAGTTGTAGGATCTCAAGACATACGTTCTAAGGTTCTGACCGAATAATATCTAGTCTTATTGACGTCTTCGTTATATAAATATTTTGTTATGCTGGATTACGAAACCTTTGATTTAGCGCCACCAAAAATTTAATGATAAGGGTGCTCCTATCCATAATCATTCAAACAAAGAATTTTACGATACACGTCGCGCGTCTGATACTATTAACTTTTAATGTACGTAGTTTTCTTTGGCTTAAGTTCAAGGTAAACAAACCTACCGATTTTGTTGTTGTTAGGTACTTTATATAAATTTAATACAGTATGATCGTATAGTTAAAACATGTGTGCAGGTCACATGCGTATCAGGAATATTCAGTATTAGAGTGTCAGAAATAAAACAAATCCCAAAACCATTTACATGTCACTGACGGAGATCGTTTTATTAAGTACCTACTGACAAGCAAATCCGCCCTCGTTTCACTTCGAGAAAAGTACTATAGTTACGTAGCACTTATCCTTAAATTTACTAACAATATCTACCCGTTCGTGAAGCAGCAAGACTGGACATCATAACCGCATTATAAAGCTACGGCACTATACGCAACGTTCATTACCAAAATTATTTTTGTTGCGCAAAAGTTTTTATACTGCGTTAAGTTAAGTTTTATACTCCTAAGATATCAACTTAAATTACCTATGTAGTATAATGAGCAAATATTTTCTAATTCGAATACTCAAGACCATAAACATATTCATTAGTATGTATATGAAAAATAAATTGTTTCATTATTTTTGATAACATTTTAAATATAAAAACGTTTACTGTGAGTAAGTTGTTCCGTAGCCTAGTTGGTAGTGACCCTGTGATTTGTGTGACAGATAAATATTTGTTCTCGGGTCATGGGTGTTAATGACATGTTATTTGTGTCGTCCATGCCACCCGCGACACAGTGGCCCACCTACTGCGGGGGTATGAGTGTGTTGGCGTTTAATCATTGAAAGATTTATATCATTTTTGAAGAAAAACAATTCAATCATAACATTATTTTTATGTAACATAACTATTCACATACGGCGCAACCCTCAGGAGCTTTCAACGTGCACGAATATCTCGATATAGTAGACAAACATATAATCTCAATCTATCGGAGTCTAAATCCCAGATGTATCATGTATTTGTCTCTTTTTAGTATCGTTTCGTTTCATCGACTTTCAAATGACATCAGCGTTATAGAAATTTTTACTCCGAAAAAACATATTTTGCTACAATAAACGTGATATTTAATCTCTTGCACTACGAATCCTGAAAAAAAAATTACGTAAGCATTGCATATCTTTTCTAGATTTTACAATGCAGCTTCTTTCACTTGGGTTCGTTGTAGAAAACTGAACTTTTATAATTTCGTCATGTTCGTCCATCTATCCCTCCATGCACAACTTAGCTTAGAGAAAACCCTTTATACTACAAAGTTATTATTTAAAATGGGAATAGGTATTAATCACGAGAAAAAGTCGCAAATTAATCTTTAAAAAATATTAAGTGAACCTCCTTTCACTACGCTTAAAGTAGATTTTTTTATATCTCGTCTATCCCACGGTTTGAAGTATCATAGGATAGGTCGTTCAGTAACATTCTCGATTGCACTTCATTTTTACCCTACAGTTTTTAGTAAACCGGTGTTGTGTCTTTTACGAAACAAATATTAAATGGAACGGTATAATTGCTGCTTACGTAAAGTCTATGTTCCGTATTTAATTACCAGTTATAGTTAACAACACGTTGAAGTAATATCATTTGTTCTGTGTGTGATAATTACGTCATAAACAAGTCTTATCGCCTAGTAATAACACTTTTCCCCCTATACTAACAAGCG
>DWPA01005155.1:0-12099 GCA_018251375.1 Calpodes ethlius | reverse complement strand
CGTCTGCGACACCCATGCCCCGAGACCAAATATTTATCTGCCCCGGCCGGGAATCGAACCCAGGACCCACCGCTTCGCTGGCAGGGTCACTACTAACACAGCTACGGGGCCGTGTTTTTATTATAAAACTGTTTTTACAAACCATTCTACTCAATTGCCAAATTAAAAATCGAATCTAACCAAACATCATATGTATATAATGTTATTAATCGGAACAGGAAATAAACTATATGGTGGTCTGTAAAAATAGCTACATTTAAATTTTATTCCTAGAAGTATTACGATTTTTTGTCATTTTAATTATTTTAAAACGTAACCACTTAATTAAATTACTTCACCGATATTAAGACTACTTAATTCTGAAAATAACTATTTCTGTTTGCAATATAAAGAAAAAATATATTCACAGGCCTGCAAAATGATATCCTGGTGCGCTTTTAACTTACTGAAATACTTAGTGTCTCCAATAAGCTAGCATATGTTTTAAAAATGGTAATTATTAGCGGCCTGCAAGTTTCGTATGGATGCAATTAGTATTAAAAAATATATAGCCTACGTCACTTACTAATTATGTAGCATTCTGCGTACAGACTTATAAACATTAACTCTTTATTATTGAGGGATTCAAGTATGTAACACAATAGATCCTCCCCCTGACGTAATCATATGATTAGAATAGGATTAGGATTAGATATTCCCTCTTCAGACTACCAACTATCTCCACACAAAAAGGCATACCATAACGTTCCACTGCACTATGAATAATATAATAAATAAAGAAACGCACTTCCCTATTTATAATATTATAATGGAATAATACAATTTAGGAGAATGAAATAAGAAAAAAGTAATAAACTGTTATTGAAATGTGCATTTATTTAGTTCACGTGCGCCTAAAGTGAAAAACTATAAATATAACGATGCGTCCGAAGTGATCATTTCTATTATTTATATACGCACCGATAACAGAAACGTTACGGAGAAATCATTGCCCCAAAAATAGGCTCCGTGTTAGTCTTTCACGTCCATTGCCAATGCAGGAAGGAAGCGAAATGTTCCTAAAATGTAATGGTACGTTAAAAGGAAAAATGTGTTTGACATCAACACCACCAGTCAGTTATAGACAGGGGATAGAATGAAATATTCTAATTAAATGTTCTAACGGGGTAGAATACATTTTAGGTGTAACTTTCAATAGCTAAATATATTGTTTTATTCCGTAAATTTTAAAGACTGTAATAATAATTAAAATATGGCTTACTATTAACATTAGACATATTAATTTTTAATGTTACGATCATTACATGATAGTTTAAAACTTTTAGGCTATATTTATATTTGATCCTAAATCAAAGTATTTAAAATTACGTGTTTTACATGACATGCAAGTCATCACTCTTTCTTAGTTATTCGATTTTCATGATCGGTGATTAACCTATAAGACAATAAAATCTGCAATTTTTTAGGTTTTTTAATGTTATTTAATTTATAAATCATGGCTATATCTTATACAAGGACATTAATGATGTTACCTAGAAGAGTTCAAAGTTCAAATTGGAATCTACGACCATAGAGACCTAACATAACATCACAATCAGGGACACGACAAGAGAGAGTTCTATTCATTGGTTCAGGACAGTCAAATGTTAGGAAACTTGTCTCATGAAGTTATGATGCTAAAGCTATCCCACGCGTCTTTTGACCTCGCAGCTACACGCCAGATGCTATCAGACCGAAGAAATTGTATTTCCCTTTCAATTATAACCAAGCGTGCCGCACTAACTTCGCTAATTCAGAGCACTACCGTCTCACCGTCTCCCGGCATGTTTCCAAAAACAATTACACCTTTTAGAGCTGTTTACATACTTTCGGAATTTAGGTGAACATCTCCGGCCCTTTTACAACTTTGCGCAATCGCTACAAACTATAACCCTATTTTTGACAGATGCGCGTTCGAATTCGGTCATGATGAGTTATAGCTTGCGTGATGGACGAGTATAAAGTAATGTCTTCGCGTCTTGCTGAAAATATTGTGATCTTTTAGTTTTCAGGCCGGCCCAGCTTACGACACCGACACGGTCATGTAAATAAGGAAGTGTCAGACAAAACATAAACTTTGCTTGTGCAAAGAACGATTTAACGGTGTCTGTAATGCAACTTCACGTTTCGTTTTATGCTCAACGAGAATTTTAACCGGATGATAATAAATAAAATTATTAATGACCAGCTCGGGTCACATGTACAGTTGGAAAATAAACAGTCTGTTAGTCTGGTAGTGACTTAAACGTCGAAACATTAAATTATGTGGGCATTACATATATCATTTCCTTCGCTAATAAAACACGAGGAAATCGGTATTTAAGAGTTCTCTATAATGTAGTAAAAAGTATTATCCTAACCTACATCAGAGGAATAAGGTGACTTGTGACCTTTCTTCTTAAAACTATAAGATATTTAATTGAAGTTGTAGTGCAGTTGCGATGGTGAAACTTCTCGCGATATTTGCTTTACAAATTTGCGTAAGTCCGAGTATTTCATGTTGAGATTCGCTCATCGCAATACATACAGTTAGGCGGGTCATTTTTTGTCAACGGCGGAAGTTCATACATGGCTAGCACAATGGGTCGTTTCTTTTGGTCGTCGCCGCGCACATTTTAGCAGAACCGATTGTCTGACACGTTTCCCAAAGACAAAGTAAAAGAGACAACTGACTTTAACCAAAATTGTCTCGAAAGTTCTAACATCGCCGCACTAAAAAAATCATAACTATATAGGTATATGAATTGCGGCTTAGTATGGCGGAACAATTTCGACCTTGTAACCATGTCGCTAAAGACTATTACTGTTTAATATATGATAGTGATCCCGCCTGCGAAGCGAACATTATTGGGTTTGATTCCCAGGCGGGCCATACAGTTATGTAACAGAATGTTTGTTTTCGGATAGTGGTAGTTGGCAGTTGTAATTTTTGTTGACCACGTTGACCTTTAGTGAGGAGGTAGAATATTTCATAGGTAGGTATGTATTCATTCTTGTGTTTAAATCTTTACGTTACTTTTTTGAAATTCAAACATTAAAAACCAAAGGATTTTAAAATAAACCCTTTTTGATTCAAACCTTTTTATTTTTCCACAGAACTTACGCGCCACCTACTTTTAGTAACTACTAGCGGAAAATGTCACCCAAGTCTACCAGGGTAACATAAACGCACAAAGCATCCCGATTTAAGTGTCACTGTAGCGATAGTAGCGATAAGTCCTCGATAGACTACACATGAAAGTAGCGAAACGCACACGTAAAATGTCGAGAAGTCAACAAGTTCACTTCAAACACAGTTACACGGTACCTTAATAGAAATGTATATAGTGTACAGCTGATTCGATGTACACACATGCACATGACAACGGACTCTTATGCAAAACTATTATATGTATATGGCTAATTTCCCTTTCTAAATAAATATTACAACTTAGCTACAGCGTTCTATTGCATTGGGCATAGTTGTTAACTGTTTTGTTTAAATATATTACCTGTACTATAAATAATTATAATCTTAATGACACAACAACAACAGTACATATTCACTCACACTATCCTATTATAATAACATTGCAATTCCATTCATCCCTGTGACTTAGATACTGTAATCATCATAACTTAAAGATTAGATGCTAAAATATTTGACACTCGTGAAATAATGACAGCGAGTGGCCGCATGCCGTTGCAAGAGCTTTCCGAAGATATTTCTTTAACCGTTATCTCAGATGTGACGACATTACATGATTTTTACGATGGAAATAATACCTTCTGAAATATTGTGTAAAAGGAAAAAAAAGTATCATTTATTATTTTTTTTATTTTCATGACTTAAATCATGACGTAATTCGAATAATGCTAATTTAGTTCATGAAATACTTTTATTTTCACAATTTTATTTCAATTAATATATATAAAGATAATAAATAATGATATTATCGTGTACATATTTAACACAAGTTCACATTGGCTCAGACACAAACAAAACACACACAAGTACGGTTGTTTTGCACACAGAGCCACCACTAGTGCAATGTGTTCTCGTCCTCTTCATTCACTTCGCCCTATTTCTATGTATGTATAATCTGCGTGTGTAAAACAGTGTATCACCATAGCAATAGTGTATGTCATCGTACACTGTATGGATGCATACACGGTATTGCGCATGTGGGCGCGGTGCGGGCGTGCGGAGCTCCAAGGCCCGGCAACTACCAGGCGAGCAACACCAGATAGCAGATATCAACATCGTTCTACATCGTACAGTTAACATAACAGCCTTCAAAGAAATCTACGAGAGCAAGAGGGATAGAAGATAGATTCATAGCAACAGGTAGATGTAACAGTGAGGGAAAATTGTGGCATTAGCGAGACAGAGACAAAAGATCGATCAATATGGCATAGAAAGTTGGGGTTGGAGTTGTTTTGAAGTTTGGTGTCGTCATAATTTACCCGCCCTTATTTGAATTGACAGGAATATAGGAAACGGCTTGCCACTAGAATAGAACCTACAGCTAGGGGTTGAAAGTTAATATTAGTAGGTCAATCTCGCAACATTAGAAATTATATATAAAACGATATAATTGTTAAACTTTTCGTAATGAATGAAAAAGCTATAAAGCTTATAACTGCAGGTGCGTACAATAAGTATATAGGTTTTAATTTTTTTATATTTTAAATATAATAATATTAAAACATTTATTAAAATTCGTTGTTCACTTAATAAATAACTTTTAATAAAATATATTTACATTCATATTCATCGAATAACATGAATAAGTTAATACGTTTTTACAGTGTAAGCGCATTAAGGCAAAAAAATATAGAGTCAACCCTAAGAACAGCAGTCAGAAAATTATGGAGTTTAGAACAAGCTACTATAATTTAATGCAAATATTAAATTGTATGTTCCCCAGTCTTGAGTCAACCCTGAGTATAATATCAGATCGTCCTTATAATAAAAGTAGAATATCATTAGAACAAATTCAATATGTAAAATTTCGACTCCATAATATAAGATATTCTTCACTAGGTCTAAAGTGGCCAGTATATAATCCACATAGACATTGCAAATTAAATAACCTTTAAGTGTTTTAGTAGGGACGAATGTAAATAATATATATTTCAGATATAATTGAATTATCTACGAAAGACAAACTAGTAAAAAAAGTAAAAACCCTTTTAATTCTGCAAAATTTTGTAACTGTGCTCTTAACCATTGAGGAGTTCCCTTGTCTGAAACCATCCCCAAGTTATGTATCAGGTCATACTTATCAAAATAAAGCAGTTTTATTGGAACCAAAGTAACGTGGAATAAACTATTCCAGAATAGTTATCCCGATAAGAGAAAAGATTTGACCTAAATATTATACAAATAAAACAGTACGGTTTTCCTCTTTGGTTGTCAACAGATTTCATTATTTTTAAACGACCTCTAAACAGCAGATCAATTCGAAACATCTATCAATATTATTGGAATTGCAAAATATCCACAAAATATGATAATCTAGTAGGGCAACCGAACGAATGAATACACAATATTATTTTCTGTTCACGTGGATTAGTGCTTGGATTTTTTTTTGTTTTGCATATAAGTTTAATCAAAATCGATTTATTACACGTGTAACGTTTATTTTGACATTGGAAATATCTACGTTCTCTCCATTATAAGCTCCGACATCACTAAAAAATGTGATAATCTTATATCTCGGAGAGTTATAAAAATATGATATTGAAAAAAGGCTTAAAAGACACGTCTTTTCGAGAGCTATAAATTACAAAAAGAATTATTCGAGAATGTCAAAAATTAAAATAGTTATGGTCGCTATAGCGAAAAAAATAAAATATTTTCCGAATTTTTAATTTTGGTGCTCGATATTTTGGAAACCAAGAATGATATCAAATATTTCATAAAAAATCCTCCTGGAGAACAAGAGATCACAGATTTGACAGACTATACATTGAGAAAATTAAATTACATATTTTTTTAGCTGTACTGAGCGGCTTAAAATGCAGACTACAATCACGTACTGACATCGTAGGCTATAGAAAAAAAGACGACAGAAGTCTAAAAAAATAATTTTATTATATTATTATTATTAAATTGATAAATATTATTATTGGTATATATATCTCTTTGTGAGTTTTGTCTGACCAAATACCACTCTCCTACTTGAGCCAGCCGCCAAACTAGTCAACTTGTTCTGGCTGCGTGCTTGAGAGCCACTTCTTTTTTTCTCTTTCTCTTATTGGTTGGCAACGCATCGCTGATACCTTTAATGTTGTCGATGTTTCCATTAGATGCATCGTTAACCCGCTTGTCGATTTGCTACATATAAAAATAGATACCTCTGCGTTACTTGTCTGTAAGATTTGGCTACAGAGTATTGTGTCTACACGTTTCCCTTAGTGTTCCCACCCGTTGAATTTGTTAGCGTATAATATTCCCCGGGGATCTTGTAAAATGGCGTGTAAAAGGTACCAGGATATCAGAAAGTATAAGGTGCTCTGTGGTACAACACATCTTTCACGCTTGAATTGCAAAAATATTAAATTGTGTTGCTGAAAATAACAAGGTAATTGCTTCCTCTTGTGATAGTTTGTTTTGTTTATTCAGATAGGGATTATTATTGGTTTATTAAGATAGAAATCATGAATTTCAATTAAGTCCATAACATATTGTTGAAACATACGTGACAATTAAATAGTCCACTGAGTTTAATTAATAAATTTTATTATACATGTAATTTCAAGGCGCGAAAATAATTTCACACAATACAATAAAAAGACAAGTAACACGCTTTTGCCTTTTATTTATAATTCTCATGTGGCAAGATTGCGCTGAGCTTCTTATTAAAGCTATAATAAGATTTAAGATAAAGGGATGACCTTTGACGGCCGAAGAATGCTTTAAAATCGATCGCGTGACTTATTCGCTTAAACTGCGTTCACTTTTTTGTTTTTAGTTTTATGCCGACTCTACAGGACCTATTATTACATTAAGATTGAGCTGTCGAGTTTTAATACTACTGGCCGGTCTTTGTATTTTCAAAAACTTTTATTTAACTTACATTCTTTGTGTGAATTAAATTCTGCAAATTTTGAAATTTTATATATAGCCATAGTTCTGTGGAAATGTATTCTTATGATAATATAATCATGATCTAATGCTTTTCTTAGGAATGTCTCCAGACGAGGGTACTCGTCAATGCCAAAAGGGCACAGTTACTACAATATTTAAAGCTTTATAAGCAAGGTTTTAGTCTTTTAAAACTATTATTTATTTTTTAAATTTATTGATTAAAGATTTTCGAAATGTAAATAGGCTCAAAACATTATATGTGCTCATTCTACATAATAATTGAATTAATTTAGTTTTTATCACAAAAAAATCAATTAATATTAATTGATAATACAACAGTTAAGTTACTTTTAACAATATACTAAATAATTGTCTAATAGTTGCCTTATCTCGGTACACACATGCAACGTTAAATAAAACTAATGAGTCGCGTCCAAAAATGAACTTTGACCAACATTTCTTTAACCGGCTCCGACAATACCTTCATAAATTACGTGTACGTCGAGGCCCAGCTTCCGCTCGGTACCAACAGAGTAAATATAGCGTAGCTAGAGGAATTTTGTTGAAATTCGCACAGGTGAACAAGATCAAACTCCGTACAATTTATCGTTCCCTAGTAACCAAAGGTAAGTAAACATTAACTAACGAGAGCATTCCGTATGGATAAAAGTTAATAAAAGACTTTATTTCTTTAGTTTTAAAGCACATTTTAGCGTTGAAATAGTTTTTGTTGTATTTCATAGGTTGGTATGGTATCATTAAGGTCGGAAGAAGTACACACGTTGTTAAAGGCGATGATTGCCGGTTTTTAAAGTATTAAAACATTCTGAATTTACGAGCTCGAAACAATAGTTAAGTAATAAAACAGATATTTTACCATAAAGGTACAATGTTACAGGTTCATACGATATTTTTAAAATGAACACAGGATAAACAGCAAAACTTTACAAAAAAATATATCTGAGTAATACGAAAACAAAACACTTATTATAGACGGGGCCATTGACTTTTTTGTCAGGCTAATAGACGTCGAACTGTCGAATTAGCTTGTAATCATTTAGTGACAATTGCAACCGGCAATCACTGTTCTGGCGACACCTTAATACATATGTAAAGTGAGAGACTAAAAAATAATTAATGAGTGGGTAAGTGTGGTCGGTCCATTGACTGACAACTTTTTTTATTTGAATTACCACAGCCGGCAACTTTGCTACGAAAATACCAGGGTCACATAGATAGGCGGAGTTCGCCTAATATCGTGTCACTGTCTCGAGATGTGACGTCGGCTCCTCAAAGTACTCTGCGGGTGATTTGGCGTGCATTGATGGTAAATGTTATAGGGTTATCACTTATTACTTCACTTCGTAAATCCGATTTTATAGATTGGTCCTCTTATTTGTATCGATCGTTAAAATTATACATAAACAATATTGTGTTCCTGGAATGGTATTATTTTGATAGTATATTTTTAGATAAAATACCTATTATTTTTCGTCCTAGTTTTTCCGGTTCAGAACGCTTTGAAATTAATTATTTTGTTTGTTAATAGATTTTAACACATTACTCACTTATTTTCGACTATTGTCATTTTTTTTAACGGTTTTATTCGGTCTTAATATTTTTAGATGGTCTTAATTTAAGTTATGATCGCAATTGCATTTGCCATTAAAATCTTGTATCCAATCTTACAGTGGATCAACTCTTCTTTTAATTCTTGTTACATACAGTCTAGATAATCTCGAAATTTGAAAGATTACCCACAAAACATAAAAAAAAAAACAAGAATATCACAAAAATTTAAACACGCTCGTTTTTACTGCAATCGAACTAATGAGTTGGTAATCACCACTTTTTGTCCCAACCCTGGCTGCATATGTCCACCCCCGCGGCTGCACACGTGGTGGTTGCATGTGCGAGCTCATCACATGTCACCGAAACAGTGACGGTTTATGAGCGTGTGATTATCGCGCTACCCCTTTCAAGTTTTACGGCGGAATAATAATCCTTTCAGTGCCCTAAGGTAATGGTATCATTCATTTCATACTTGCTTAAGCTTAGCTGTTCCTGGTATAGATACAAATATTTTACTAGCTGCTTTCAGCCCGTTTTGTTGGACATTTGATTTAGTTTTCTGCATAGTCTTACTTACTTTCGTTAAAGATTTTAATGAAATATTACACTATGTGAGATTTAATTCAACTTAAAAGACAGTTTAATTATTGTTGAAATTATTATTGAAATGCTACCATATGAAAAGTTACCCAATGTGATGCAATAGCTAATAGTAAATATAGAGGGTGATAAAGCTATTATGAGATTAATTAGTAATAATGATTTTTGATTATTTTTTCCTACAAGTTTAAAATAGGGTGTAAAATTTTATATAATCATAATAATAAATTCCAAATGATTTATTTGAAATTTATAATGTAACGTAAAAATAAAATGGAGATCAACAATCACTTGCTAGTTTAATATTTCCACGGATGCAGTCAACGACCTGTAAATATTATATAATGTGCTATACCATTTAAAACAATTAAAATACACTAAAAACGGATATCTTGACAAATGCAATTTATACTATGATATTAAGGCGCTTGTTCACCTAATTAAAATAGTATCCTTTAATTAACTGATTAAAAACGCAGCGTAGATAAAAAACCATAGATAAGAGAGCGACCACACGAAGTAATTAATGGACGTAAAACGAAACTGGCATTTCCATTACATTAGAAAATTTCTCAACGATCAGGACGTTCGAGTTATCAAGATAAATTGGACCGCGACACCACCGTCCACCATTCGTCTTAATTATAGAATCTTTGAACATTATGTATTATGAATATCTTCATAATCTATACTGATATTATAAATGCCAAACTGTGTTTTTTTGTCTTTCTTTCACGACGCAACGGAACGTCGTTATAGTAAGATTTTCAATATGGAGATAGTTGCGAGGACGACGCGTGCTTTAAGGTACCTTTTACCGAAAAAAAACATCTCATGTTTGTGAAAAGATCCATTACGATGTATATTTCAGCCAAATTGAAGGAAGTATTTAACAATAAAGCGTTGCTTAGCAACCATAGATAGAACTAAATTGACAACCCTTTTATTGCTGTTCTTTTTACAGACGCACGCGGAGCCGCGGACAACATCTTGGTTATTAACATATTGCAAGCCATAAACAGTTTTGGAAGCAATATTAACAATCGTTTTATTCGCAGTGAGAAACCCATTAAAATTATAAACTGTATTTTGTTTATGGTATGCATGAATTATACCGTGTACCTATAGTAGAAAGTTTTATCAAGCAAAATAACTGAAACCTAAAAAATATTTAACATCGATTTCCATTTATTCCAACCGTAAGCAGAGCACCTTTTTTAAGTTACAAGAAACTTTGTGAAAAAACGATTATCAAGTCCGATAATACGAGATTCCTATCTCTCCAGAATACCTATTAGAAAACTACAAAGATATCTCATTATATTGACTTGTAACTGAATATTATTACACAATAGTTTTGCGAATATTGTAGACTATAAAACAAGATCAGTACTTAAACTCATTGAGACGTCCAACTATAGAGAAAGCGAAAACTTCAAACACCGAAGAAGGAAATTTATTCGGCGTCTTGCAACAGTTGCGCACATGGACACAAAAGCGTTTGGCACGCGGATGTACTACCACACGCCACACATTTGGCCGTTAACGACAAACACATATAACTTTACAAGCTTTAAACGCATTTCCAGCAGAAATAGTTTGGAGTTTACTAGGAAATTGTACTAACAGATTTCTGGAACGGAGTGTTAAGTAATGTTATTATAATTATGTTATTTTTTTTTGTATAGTTAGATTAAAAATACGTTAGTCTTGTCATAGACTATGTATTCGAGAATAAATCGGGACTTCGCTACTTTTTTATTTTGAAAACTAACTCAGAAATATTAATAATTAGGGCCCTAGAAACTTTACTTATCTATGTTTGAATAACTTACTAATATACATGTATAAATATCAAATTGAAAATCCCTCAAATTCAATTAATTACAATTAGCTCAAACACTTAATTATAAGTGAAGCAAGAAGTTGAGTACTCTGCTAAAGATACTTCTCTAATATTAGCTCAGGATAACCACGTTATCGCATCCTTAGACACTGATTTAAGCTCAAAAATGATCAGATCAGTAAAATACGAGCTGATCTGATATTCTTTACAGCAACTAAATAAGTGCTTTCAATCATAACTAAAACTCAAGAAATCTTTCACTCAAAAGTAAATCAAAGTCCATTCATATGTCTGAACCTAAGAGCTTCGTTGCCACGGACTGATATACAGATACACAGTCACACGTTGGAGTTATAAATTCTTTCATCTATGCTGGGCGTTAATAGGATCAGATAGACAAGCACGTAATTAGTTCGTATTTACATTGAATATTTAAAACCCTAAAATTATCATACGAAATATTTTAATACTTAAATAATATTAATTCAATCACCTTATTAAATCCGTGACGTAAAGAAAAAAATAACATTACGAGACAACAATACAAAATGACATTTGTAATGTCAATGTTTAATCAATGTTCAGTCCGTTTCAACGCACTTACATAATTTCGGACCTTACTTTCTGGACCAGATTTAAACACGTCACAGATAAGTCATTGCTCTCGACCACTGAAGTCCCACGCATCACCATTACCGGCGCTCTAATGACGTGAGGTAAAGCGCCTGATATCGTTAAGTCAATACTTTCTCCAGCATCACGTAAGCGACATGTACTAACAAATGAACCTAATTTAAAATCATTAATTAGCCAGTTAACCTTGACCGTTGTTGCTAACGAGTTTTCCAAGAGCCAGGTTCTTCACATGGCTGCGACACGCACGGTGAGTCAATGAAAGAATGGCTTCACCAAAACAAGCACAGCTCTAAATATATTTATGATAAAAGAAACATAATACTATTATAAT
>DWPA01005154.1:0-12099 GCA_018251375.1 Calpodes ethlius | reverse complement strand
ACGCGCTACGTATCGAAAATCGGGACGAACTTTCCGGGCATTTATTTGTTATTTGTATACTATAACTATATATTTGTTGTTTTAGACCTGTTGTCAGTCTTATCCGCTTCCACCCAGGGTCCACTAGTAGACCATTAGGCATTGTTAGAGGTGACATAAACATAAATAAAGACAAATAGATACTATAAAAAAGTCATGTGTGCGATATTGTTATAAAAACTTATCTATAAGTCCATAACAGGTACACTTACTCTATAGCTATGGATATTATGTTGGTAAACGATTCTAATTACGTAATATTACCAAACAATGAATGAATAAAATCAAGTCTAAGTGCTACTTAATTACTTCAGGCGCTCCACATATTTCGTTCAAAGCTATTGCCATGCATCAGGGAACATAGACAGTTTTTGCTCTTATCTGTAACTAACCACATGGAAGTTATATATAAAAGAGTAGTTAAGTTACAGTCATATTCGCTCTTAAGGTTCCGTACATGTATATTACAAATATGAAATAATTCAGTCCAAGAACTCAGCTACCTCGCGTATTTTGAAGTTATTGTGTGACTTAATGATTATATCTTTGTTTAAAAGTTGTAATATATTTTTCTACTTCTACTAAACCGATTGTTATAAAACTTTGTCCAAACTTAACAATACAATTTATGATAATTGCTTACTTCATTAGGAAAATCTGATGATTTAGTTGTTTGTGCCGATGTCTTAAAATAAAACGTTAAAACTTTTTTAACTTTAAAGTTTTATAAAAATCAATATTTATTAGTTGAGTGACAAATATAATAGGTACCTGGAATATGCTTTACATAATCTTTATTTATGGTTTTGGAGTACCAAGGAGCAGAAATCCTCATTTTTTTGCATTTTGTCTCCCTGGGCGAGAACGAAACCGATTGCACCATTCCCCACCCCCACTTTCCCAACCAGAAGATAGGTACGACATAGTACCAGAAATGGTTCAAGATCAAACACACGCAACCCTAATAACAATTGTATGTTCGGTTTTATTCGATATATTACAATGCTTTCAATAATACCTTTTATTATCTTCTAGCTGCTGTCTGGCGATCTCTCTGTGTGGTGTCCAATATAATTATAGTAATGTGGTAGTTATTTGTACATTTACTGCATGGAATTCTAATTTTATAAGACATCCATTTCCTGCCGTATAACCCCAATTGTCATACGTAATATTTGACCATTCATTAAAATGGTTACTTCCTTTAATTACTGTTAGTTATTCAAACTAGATTCAAACACAAAAACTAGCTTTTGAGAAAATAGACCTTTGTAAAATTGTTATATTAAAATAACGAGACTATAGCTTGTTTTTAAATTTAATTTTAATATTTCATTACGCAAACGTACCATGCAGTTTGAATATTTTTTTGCGTGTTGGTACCAAAGTTGATGTGTAAATGTCTTTTGTGGTATTACTAAAAAAACGGTTTTTGTGGATTGGATCTGTGTTGCATAACTACGTCCATTATTTTTGTAAGGATGCTTTGTACCAAGGACAAACATGGTCCAAAGGTTGTGTTTGAGGCCACTTACGCACACTCTTTAAATTTAAGTAGTTACGTTACTTAAAATATAATAACCACTTACTCGTACATTATGTTAGGCACGTAACGTGTCCCTACTGACTTAACTCTCTTCGTAATTTTCCAATGGGAGACTATTAAGGTTTACGGAGGTGAAAATACTACAATATTTATGTTGTAGGTAACTTAAACCGTAACATAATCAACTCTAATATTATAAATGCGAAAGTGTATTTATTTGTTTGTCCTTCCTTCATGGCTCAACGGAGCGTCGCTATGGTATGATTTTTGGTTTGGAGATAGTTGGCAAGACGACGAGTAGTATACGCTACTTTTTACCGCAGATAAACATCTCGTTTCTGTGGAGAGATCCAATATGATTTTAGCAAAATTTCAGTAAGTGTCTAACAACAAAGCGTTCCCTAGCAAAGTGACAAAAAGGGATTAACTATTTCTTGCTGTGTGCGAAGTCGCAGACAACATCTAGTAACATAATAAAAAGATCGAATTCATAAATATATTTCTTTTTTAAAGAGCTCCAATACTAATTTCCCCTGTCGTTCAATGATTTTAGGTGAATAGCTGACAAAAGAAATGACAGTCCACCTGATGGTATGTGGTTAACATCACCGATGAACCGCCGTAACACCAAAAATCCATTACCAACGCATTGCTGATCAACCAGAAAGTGGCACTGCCTCTCCAATACTTTAAAGCAAACCAACACCCAATCTGTTAATAACTTGTATGCATTCCAGTATGCACTTTCAATTGTCCTTAAAGGTCTTATTTATTGTCCCCTCCAGCATCCTTTACGAGAAAAAACTAATTTAACCCCCCCTGGATTAAAAAGATCTGTTTTGCCAAAAGTCTAAAATATTTAACTTGCTCCCACTTAGACGAGGTATTGGTTATGCCATTCCTACCACAATACATACGTAGGTATCATAGTGATCATACTGGATAGAGTACTGTATGTTAGTAGTACCCAATGAATTTAATAGGATGTCGTATCTAGCAGGATATATAACGAACAAGGTTAGATGCTCAAAGATGAATAGTATCACATTTTTGCTGGTATTTCGAGCTTAGTTTCATATGAGACTTCATAATGTGTACACGTTACAGATTAAAAGCACTAGAATAATAAAATTACTCATTTCTCTGACCTCTGACTTAAGTGCGCATGCGATGTATTTACGCGACTAGGGCTACTATGCGTTTAGATTGTCCGGATATGTATGGAATTTTGGATTCTATCAAAATCAGTATTTGATCCGCTTAAAATATTAAAACCTGAAAAAAACTATTGAACTAACTTGAATCTCTTTTCAGGAAGCGCAAAAACTATTTTACGGGTATTAATGGGTGGAATAGAATAAAATTTCAAACACATATCCAAACTTTGTTACAAGTTGTTCCGACTAAAAGAATAAAAAAACTTCTGACACTTGGTTTGACCACTAACTCCCCTGGTAATTTGTACTAAGCAATAATCATAAGAAACCCATGCCCTATAATATCCGCTAATGGTTAAAGCTTAATTTCTTTATGCATTAAAACTAATAAAAGATAATATTTCATCACAACATAGGTAACCTAGGTTGATATTTAAATTTTTATCATCAGGAATTTTCCCGATTGGTAACCCTACCTGACCCGCTTTGGATCACATTTCAATGTTCAACCGGGTCTCGTGCCAGCCACCCGCGTGAAGCGCGACCTTGGCATAATTACAGTATGAGGTAATTAATTAAATAAGTGCCGTTATATTCAGGTGAATAACGGGCCGTTGCAGAGTAAAAATTACATGACTTTAATATATTTTTTTTAATCTTTAACGGTCTATATTAAACTTTATTTACATGGGACTACGTACAAATATAATCTGTATAGACCTACTACACTGACTGACTATCTACAGATATAATGTGTACAGACCTTTAAAGATTTTCTGTAGACCTTTTTTTAGGTATTGAGGATGTAATCGTAATTGCTTTAACCAAGTTGACCAAACTACCCAGTTCACCGACCTATCCTACTGAACAAGGAATGAAGTTGCTCCAAATCCGTCATGTTCGAGGTAGCAGAGTTCTGTACCATCAAGTTCAATCCTGATAAAACTCATGTATGGTGATAGGATTGTTTATCCACTGGCCTATTAACCATGCTTGAACTCCACCATGAAATAGCTATGCGTCAGATCAAGTAGTAATGTGATGTCTCTAATATTGTTGATGTCCATTAGGGGCGAAAGCACCATGGAGTAGCTCAGGTTAAAACTCTTCATAGCGATTTTATTAAACGTGACCTACTTTGAACCAATACGAAGACGCTAAGTGAAGAGACCTCAAGAAGCTGTTAAAGGTGTGCATCTGGATTGAGGGCCCACTTTTTTTCTTGGCGCAGAATTGAAATTTACTGGTGACTTAGTTACAATTACATAAAACAGTTTCTTAAACGTGAATTAATTATGTTATGGGTAAATGTTTTGGGCCTGAAAAGTGAATTAAAGATTTTCTGGGCGAACCTTTTAGGCCTTCGGTTCAGATGCCTACAGAAATTGGCATGACATAAATCTCAGAAAGTACTTCCTCTGTGTCAATAATTTTTATTTTAGATTTTAGTTAAAGCAGCTATAGTAATGAAATCATTTCAAGGGTATGTGATCATGGATGGAAAGCAGGTACCTATGCATATTAGCGGGCAAGTTATCCTAGGAAATAGATGCCCAGGAATTTGTACGAATGAGACGTTTGACTAGATATTTTCCCGTTTATTTACAAAGATACAAGTTTTTTTTTTTTTTTTAATTTCCCAACTCATGACATCGTGCGCATTTAAAAAAACTAATAGTGGGCGATTTCAGGATTCATTGAACCATAAAGTAGGCACTTGTCGCTCCTTATACTTGACCATACCTTTGAATTGTTCTCATAACTAATCTAAACTCTAGCAATTAAAAGATAGCAATAATACGTCAACTGTTTTAACCACCAAACTACTGTTATCTACTAAACGTTGCGAACTTTTGCGTTTCACCCTTGACTGAACAATTATGCAGTTACAGCATATTCTACTAATAAACGTTTTCAAATGTTTAAGTTTTGTTTTGAACCCTAACAGAGTAATTATGCAGTCACAGCACATTTCACCATCAATATCGGAATAATTTATCTGGGAAAAACAGTATGCTAGTCTGAAAGACTAAAACGAACCAGTAAGAAACGTAACCAGTAGTACTATTTATATGATTTTTTCTTAACGATGAGTAATAAACCTAACCTTGGGAGGGAGAGAACATTAAATTAAAGAAAATATGGTTTGTAAGAAAGTTTAATAATTATAGAAGTATTGAAAATATCTCCAGTGAATGCATTAACAAAAAATTAAACAATAAATTTAGGTAAGTACTAACATAAGACTTTACGCTATGCTAGGTATAGTCTAGGATAAATTAACTAAAATTTCTTTAATATAAATACACTAGAAGTGATTGTTTTTAAGTCAATATAGTTAACTAACATACGAACATACATCGAGTGCGTCGGGAACTAAGGAGTGTCGGAGATTCCACAGTGTCACCCGCACAGGAGGCGCCCCCCGCCCGCACCGCTCAAATGCATCAACGGGCGATGCTACCCGTCGGTAGGCTGCCCTTAAACGCTTAATACTTAATACACATAGACGCCCACTTCGCTAAATGCAAACTACGTCGAGTACGCTTTGCAAAGCACCCCGCCTAAGTGTACGCTCTGCAAAGCGCACGCTTCAAGAAAAAGCTTCGCTCAAATGTACGCTTCGCAAAGCGCACGCTTCGTACCGTGTACGCTGTGCAAAGTACCCGCTTTGCAAGTGTACATACTCCACATGCATATTTCGCAACGCAAACTTCACAACAAGTGTACTTTTGCAAAGTACCGGCTTCGCCAAGTGTACACCACGCAGTAAAAACTTCGTTAGACGATCACTTGAGGAAGTCTGCAAAAATCAACCTACTCTGCACACTTTTACAACAATTGAACATAACAGCTTATAGATAAATAAGAAGATATTATACGTTAGTCTTGAATTTAATTATATTCACAAGTTCAAGACGAAAACCGTGCAGTTAAGTTTCTATTTTACAGACTGGCAGCGCGAAGCGATCGGTCGCAACGAGGGCTGCTTTCGCGAAGTTTACGTTCCGAGTCCGAAGCGCCTTGCGCAGCGTACTCTGCGGAGCAGCGAAGCGGGCCCGAGAGGTATTATGCGTCCAAACATCCAGGAATGTATGAGATCTAAATGGTGCGATCGAGAAGCGTGAGCCGACCCGAGAATACTGCGTCCTAACGTGAAACATTGCTGCTGGGGTGCCCTAGCCGCTCTTGAAGAGCAGTATCGCGACCTGGCCAAGGTAGAAGTAGATGAAGTGGCGCGTCTCGTGGGTAACGTACGAGCCGAAGTTCCGCCCGACGATGCAATGCCACGTCGGGTTGTACTTCTTGTCAAACTCCTTCTTAATGAACGCCGCGATGTCCTGCAAAGAAACAAAAAATAAATTAATATTTCGAAAACTAATACAATGAAAAGACCATTGACAATAAATATATGTTTTCTTTTTACTTCCTTTAATAAGGTAATATCAATACTTAAAAGCCCTATAATATTCGTTAAACTGTGATAGAACAATATAGTAGACCTAAGGCATCACGCCGCATACAGTCGTAATGATCTTAAGCGGTTCTATTTGATGAACCAGTGCACACACAAATAATAAACCAAGTGCCTCCAATCCAAGTGCACGACAATAGTACCTGTATTACATAGCCTAAGATAGTATAACGTCGTATTACACCTGTGTGTGTGACTACCTGTAAGGATGAACTGCTTATGTGATGACCCAACTGTCAGTGTAAAGTAACCAACGGTCCGAGTGTGACGTATCAATTGAGTTTAATAAACTACTTGCAAGTGATTAACCAACTGCTCGTGTTGAGCATCTGCATGTATGACGAACTACGTGTCGAAATACGTGCGACGAATTGCGTACGTGATATATTGACCGTGAAATCTGAACCGTATTATTGTTTACATGTTCCCTCGTATTGAATGAGACAGTTCGTAATTTACATCATCTTGTATTATTAACTCGTACACTTATAAATTCTTGAAGTCAGTAGATTAAAATGCATTTCCAACGTAACAACATCAAGGTTGCTGTAGAGATGACATTACTGCAGGCAAATAGAATAAGTGAATTAACTGCCTTGGATCGCCAAGGTTAATCCAATTTGCCGCAACATTATTATATTTGCATAAAACGGGATGTCGGAAAGCGCTTTGTATCAATATTATATTCAAGAAAATATCTTCGACGGACCTAACGAGACCGATATGGGAACATTATATGCAGCAATTAACCCTGATAGCTGGTGTATAGCTAGAAATAATAAGATCTAACCAAAGAAGTCAATTTCCGCACATGTATTTTATTTTATTTCAGTATTCTAAATAGTTTTCTACGCCATTTTTTTTTATGTTATGTTACCAACAAGCTGACAATCCACCTGATGTTAATTGATTACCGTCGCAAATGTATATGCAAAACAACCTAGGGGATCATTGCCAATAAAAAAATGACGCAAAAAAGAACAGCATATCAAACCCTCTACCCAGACAGTGTCAAGCCATTTGACAGCTGACTCAAGCAAGTGAGACTTAGCGAGGCAGACTTCACAATAAAATAATAATGTCAATAATTTAATAACAATAATTTAAGAATTTAATTAACATTAAAAATGATAATGTAATCCTTTTCCGTCACGCTGGCGACTTCTGTCGCATTTACATCCTAGTAAACCAGTATGGCCTTGAAGTCAGTATTCTAATCTGCCCCAATACAGTTAAATTATGAACTAAAATATGAACAAAACAAATCTGGCAAATATCTAGC
Organism: Calpodes ethlius; assembly: GCA_018251375.1. Classification (NCBI taxonomy): domain Eukaryota; kingdom Metazoa; phylum Arthropoda; class Insecta; order Lepidoptera; family Hesperiidae; genus Calpodes; species Calpodes ethlius. The sequence continues at coordinate 4,600 of DWPA01005154.1, read as the reverse complement.
AAACAGAGTCAACAATGACAGGATTCTTTGAAGTACCATAAATGTGAGTGTGACAACCATCCCTAATTAAATCCACATCTTCCATCTATCAGCCTTTGGAAGTCCAGAGCTGGGCATAACCTAGACCAGTTCTGAATTTTCCGGAAGCCAATAAATGCATGCAGTCTGCCATTTGAGTCAATGGGTATCAGTCCTTATTACTTGTATGTAGCCAGCTGATTACCACTTCAGCTGACTTATTCTTTGAGCTGTCAATGGATCTCATTTGTGATGCAATCACATAGAAAAATACCAAGTATAATCCTATGCATAGATCACTGAAGGACTAAGCTAGTGAATTAGACCAAAAGAAAAGAACATCTCAAGAGCTGTATGTCATCCATCCAATACCTACCCCAAATTCAAATGATACCATCCCAAACCCAACAAATATATGAAAATCATATGCTTATTACAGTTGCCTTCCTTATCTACCATTTCCCAATGTAGTGAAATAATTTGGTCATACAAATTTAATTTAACAGTTTGCAAATAACCACAAAACCACAAATCATTAAATTAAATGAAATTTCAGCCATGGGAAAGAATTATTATAAGTTATTACTATCAATAACTTGCCTGTACCTACAATGATAAAATTATCAATTCATTGTACGGTACATTATTACACTGTTTTTGGGCATCAATCTACTAGTAAAACATTAAATAATAGCATTTGAAACTCATAAAAGGCATTTTTATTCACTAACACTGATGGAACCCACAAATTTTGAACTGGCCAGTGTTATTTTTAAAAAATCTTTTTGCTTTAATATTCTGTGCTTATTTTCATATTTAATAGCCCTTTGTTCTTTATCTTTATTGCTTTTTACACTTAACTAACTTAAACTTGATTGGATAGGTTAAGGTAGGCAGGTAGGTAATTATGAGTTAACCTTAAAAAATTTAAGAAAAATATGGATAATTCAGGGATAAGTCATAGATACAAATGTAGAGCAGGAGATATAGAATAGTATATTCTAACATTTTTTTTCTTTATTTTAGAACTTTTATCAGTTCCAACTTAAATTGCACACATATTTTAGAATTCTTAGTTCATGTTATAAGCCAGAAAAATATTCATTTCATGCATGAACTAATTAAATTCTCAAATATAATCCACTATACAATGCAATGATAAACATTGAAAATAGAAATTTTATTTGTGATAGAAATGCCTTGATAAACTCAATACAACTTGGATTAACATACTCCGACATAAATTAAAGATAACAATGAAAATGATAAGTGATAATGTGAGTATGCATACCTTTTCAATATTAAACTTCTCGAGGGCCTGTGTTGCGCAGTCCACAGCATCCTGCTGCATCTCCTCGCTCATGTCCGCATTTTTGATCACTGCCTTGCGGTCACACATCTTGTTGCGCGGGCTGCATACAAAACATTTAGTCAGTTCACACTATACTGGACCAGTTGCATTTTCATATGGCTTTGATGCAAGTAACCAATTATCACTGAACCAATGGTAACTTTATGACCTGTATACCTAAGTCAATGTCTAGGGTTACCAACTTTCAAAGGTTGTCATGATGAAGTTCTGTTTTCTATTGAACTAATAAAATTATATATTTTTAATGACAATTTTGTTATATAAAGTTAGCAAACTATTTAATTGGGTCACTTCTATGCCTCTTGGACTATGCATACTTATGTTAAACAATTATAGGTTACTCAAAGCCTTAAAATTTCATACATATTAATTTATTTTAGTCTCAGCTAACGTTTTCATGAACCAAACTATATACTAAATTTACATCTGCAATATCTCACTTATCAATAATATGTAATTGTCTAAAGCAAGCAAAAGGATTAAAAATGAAGTTAGAATTATTGCCTGTGCATGTCCACATGTGAAATCACAATACTTGAAGTGGATAATTACATGACGTTAAATGATTGGTTCAATATAATCATTGATTCAATAAAATCTGGGTTCTGGATAACCTTATCAGTAGGGTTGAACTTTGACATCAGCAGATCCATTTTCCACACGTGTAAATCATCGATTGTTTATGTTTATTAACATAGGGCTATTAATACACCATGAAAGGTCACAGGCTTCGGGACGCGCGCAAAATAACGCTACCTATAGCGCATGCAGTAAAATTTGGTTTTATGTACTTTTCCATCTGATCAAATTATATAATATACCTGGATGTAGATCCTGGATGCAAGGATTTTTTGGTAGATATTCGAACTGATGCGCTCGCTGTGAGACCCGTCATCCAAAGAAAATAATGTAAGATGATAAAATACGATCCCGAATAGCAATCTAATTCAATATAATGCGATTTCTCACCTGGCTTATCGTCATAGAAACAGAAAAATTTAATCAATAATTCCGATTCGATTTACATTCCAGCTAATAACAGCGAAAATGTTCAAGTAGTTCAGCTTCTCCAAAGAATTTTTGTTTTAATATTTTTTCATGTTTTAAATAATTTAAACCCATTGAGATTATTTCCACATTATCCAGGCACATCCTATGTAAATATAAATAATAATTAAAGCAGCAAATACTCACATTTACTTCGGAAAATGAACAAATTCGCACGAAATGATTTTGATACCGGAGATTCTGTGCCTACTTTCTAGAGGATTCTTTCACTGGCTTCTTTCAGCGCAGATCACGTCGTATTGCGGCAGAGGGCGTTCCAAATTTAAACTTGTTCGAAAATTGAATATTATTGTGAATGAATCATTTTAATTAATTATTTTAATTATTACATGCGATACCTAATTTTTATCAGTAAAAATTTAATATTTCAATAAAAATTAGGGATGTTATATTTTTAAAAATTAATCTCCGCAAGTATCTAAAATACCGGTAATACCGGTAGCTTATTGTCTACATGCTACTGGACTGAAACAAAAAACAAAACATGGTATCCCATAGAGTAGCTACTACAATAAATAACTCTATTGATGGGCACCGCGATGGATCACTAGCCAATCCTAATTAAATATTCTATCTGTTCTTACTATCAGTTAGTAGTATGCATTTGACCACATTAGGAAAAAATATTTCCAGCAATATGCGAATGAGCGAGGCAGCTTAAAATGGCAAAGCGATGCTGGGAAACGTATTAACTTATGACGTATCGCGATTATACTTAACGGCCTATTTTAACATATACAGGTCATTAATTTATTAAAATTGTCGTCTTACACTATACTTAACTCGTGGAAGAAACAATGGACATTTTTATTTAGAATAAATTGGAATTAAATAATTACTTGTTTAATGTTCATAATTATATGTTTTAATATTTATATAATAGGTTACAAATTCCTCAATTTTATGTTTTTTTTTCAAATTAAACAACTGTATAGGTATATTTTTTCTTGCACGTAAATATTTGCTTGGTAAAATGTATCCCTTAGATTCAGTAATAAACATAATACCGCGACATGAGTCATTGCCAAAGATAGAAGATATGAAATTCATAATTCTGAAATAAAAACAAAATCAATTATTAAAAACAACATATAATTGTATTATGCTGTGTTATTCTTATTTTTAAAGAATGAACCTATGTTACCGTTGGGAATCGTTCTATCTCATAATACGAAAAAGCAACTATATCAATGCAGTTACTGTAATAAGCGACCGGTTTATATGCTTTGTGTTGAGTATATCTAGGTAGTCTGATTCGATAAAAGTAATCTGTGGATTTGACCTCAACACCCGTCCCGACCCGCGGGACCCGCGTCCTTCCACACGACCACGTACCACGTACAATCGCTATATTCGCCATCTTTGATTTGTCAAATAACGCCGACTAGCTGTAGTCACTGTTTATATTACAAGCGTTTTTACTTTTCAAATTTGCGTTTTAATTGGAGTTTAGTTACGTTTTAATAAAGAAGAATGTCTGGCGGAAGCGGTGGCAATAGAAATGAGTGCAGGATATACGTTGGAAACTTGCCCCCAGATATCAGAACAAAGGACATTCAAGACCTCTTTTATAAATTCGGCAAAGTTACGTTTGTTGATTTAAAAAACAGGAAAGGACCGCCTTTCGCATTTGTGGAATTTGAAGATCCGAGGTAATTATTAAAAACTATGCCCTTTTTAGTATAATATATGAGGTATCTCTGGCCCTCTATCTATAGATACTATATAAGACATCGGCCTGTTGAATCGATTCTAACAACTCTTTTAGGTTATGTTACATTTCGTAAATGATAACGTTGAAAAGTTATAAACGGCATCCAGTATTCATTCTTGAACATTGAAGGTAGTTTACTATTGATGTAACGACTTGAAGTATATTTTTATATTGTAATGTTATTATATCAGTATTTACAAGTTAATTACGCTACTAATTTGTTGAAGTTACTGTAGATCATTTAACGCGATAATAACTAAAATCTTAAATCAATATGCATTAATGTTTTAGTATACATGACTAGGTATTATAAGAAAATAATTTTAACTTCATTTTTACGTAAATTATAGTGTTTTTCTTGAACAGTAATTATTATCTACAAAAGAAATAAGATCGTGTACATTTATAAAGATGCTGATGAATAGCAT
>DWPA01005153.1:0-12099 GCA_018251375.1 Calpodes ethlius | reverse complement strand
TTTGTAAATACGAAAATTACTCCGTTTATCCACCGTATGGTATACACTTGAAAAAGATAATATCATTTATCTAGCCCGGGCGGAGGTCTCGTGAATTTTAACGGCACTGGCGATCCACCCATCATACAACCGGCTGCGAACTCGATCGACTGTTTACGCTGAACGATTGTCGACTTACCTTGAAGTGCTTGATGAGCTCGGCGCTCTTCACGCCGCTGCTCATGTTGAACGAGATGTCCACCTGCGAACCGTTAACATTGATATCAGACATACCATAACACATATATTTTGTCAACAGTCATTCAGTTCTCCACGATGCCTGATATGACTACTTTCATAGTCTGACTGCTACATCGCTGAATCTGATGCTCTCGCAGAAGATAACATACCATTAAATGTATTTGTGTTTGATTCAATTTAGTTCGTCCGCCGAGAAAATGTGTTCTTACCCAGCCTAGTAGATAAACCTCATTTTTATTCACGGTTACGTCCAGAAAATGTATGGCTATGACATTTGATGCGGTGAAATAATGTAATTTGTAGTGATGTTCCACAATAACAAAAAAAATTAAGGATATCTGTCGTTAAACTGTAGAATAAAAGTATTTTAATTCTATTAGGTATATTGATAAAGTTGGTAGTCATAATAATATTGTAGTGAGGAAAACAACATTGTAAAGGTTTGTGCGAATCCAAAATAAAACCCAAGTTGCGTAACATGAGTACTCACAATAACCATTTTAAGTACTCATTACACCAGATCACTGCCTATTATCCATCGCTGCTCATTTAATAGACGCCAGGAGCGTATCCTCTCAGCGACCGGACTACACGTGCCAGTAATTACTGAACGGAGGAACATCGGTCATCAGCCATGTGAATGTTACGATAAGGGGAACCGTGTAAAAACTTCTGCGACTTCTCTTAGCAGACCGTTACATACGTTTGGAACGTGAGGACAACAGTGGAGCACAGATACATAGGTAAAATATAGTACGGGGAGTCGCTCACGCCCAGCTCGTTAAAAAACGTAGCTTCGAAAGCCATTGAACGAACATTTTACAACTCTTTTTATTTCTATGCTGTAATTAAAATATCTGACTGAATGGCAAAGGCGAACAAGCTGCAAGTCACCAGTAGTCTGCCATTACTGGATTCTTGTAACATGACCTCTAAACAACTTTTTAATATTTAGTTCTAATAATCTTCCTTTCTCTGTTACTTTGAACTAGTCATTACGGTGTTTTTACGGTTCAACACCATCATTTACACAGTAAATTGTAGAGGCATCACGAACATATCTCCCTACCCTCGAGCCGTTCAATTTTAACGAGACCCAAGGTCCCGCGAACTCACCTTAACATCGGAGTACTTGTCGGTCATCTTGACGATGGGCACGGTGGCCTTCTCCAGCACCTTGATGCTCTCCTTCTCCGCGATATCCTGCACCACCAGCTCGCGCTCCAGCGTCCACAGCGGCAGCTTCTCCCATTGACCTGGAGGAGAGACCACATTGAAGCTATTAAAACTGCACGTAGCAAAACACAATAGACGGTTAGAATTTTTCCAATTAAGTAATTGTAATGTATTTTTATAGTAAAAATATTGATTTTTGTGACTAGGTCTAATTTGTAGTGACCCTGCCTGCAAAGCGAGGGGTCCAGAGTTCGTTTCCCGACCGAGACAGATATTTATGTGACAGATAAATATTTGTTCTCGGATCATGGTTGTTAGTGACGTATAATTTGTGTAGTCCATGCCACCCGCGACACAGGGAATCCTACTGCGGGGGTGTGAGTGTGTTAGCGATTTTTTTTTCTGTTCACACATACGAGGATGTCGTTGTTAGCATTTGTCATAAGAACATCTTAATGTGATGATGTAACGGTTACAATAATAAAAACAAAGGGTAACGTGTCACATTACTGTTAACTGAGCCAGTCATCCTGGTACTACGTTAGGAACAACGGCTACGGAGAAAACAAAATATTCTACACGGCCCCATTCCTCAGATAGCCAAAGACGGGGCCCGCGCCCGCGCCCGCGCGAACCTGAAACGCATTCTAATCCGCATGATTTCCCGAGCAACCTCTGAACGCCCTTGGCAAGGACGCTCAGTTCTAAATTCAACAATTCCATTCGTTTCGAGTGAGTCATGTAATAATGGCCGCTTCCTCATTCACCACCGCCGTTCCATTCAAATCGTTTGTTGATGTTTTGTGTCTGCGGCGACGGCCTCGGCAAGGTCGCGGCGCTCGCGGCTGGCCGACCAGCTCGCGCGCTCGCCGCGACTCGAGACGACGGTGACAATTATACGACCTGCGTAATCTGGAGTTTTTTATGTCCCTGCCACACCTGCGCCACCGTTAGCGTCGACGGCAGTACCGGAATGCGCCTTATTAACGCGATAAATACTTCGCACACATCTACATCAGTGGAATTCTATTATATTAATTTGTATGTCAATAAGCGCGCTAATCCGTTGACCACATCATCGTTGTGCCATTTTTAATGCGATACAACGCAGATTTGCCGTAGTCCTTTTCACAAAGATTTCTTTAAAAGACGTCTAAGTTCTCGTTATTAATTATGCAATATAGTTATGTGGACAGAGTTTCGGTTATAACGTGAAAAGATTAAAGAGAAATGTCCGCGTGTAATTACCATTACAACATTTTGGGTACTACTTCGAGATGTTCATTGCTCCCAATAAACCTTTCATCGTTAAACGTAATCGTTCCAGCAACATATTCACGGCATCATGTGCAGGTGTTACGGCGATTGTACCCAGGGGACAACGCACACAGCAACCCTGCAACATCTCATCGTATCAACCTTGTAGCCCGGTCGGTACCGGCTCCCCGTTGGGACGTTTTATAACATGACAACATTTTCGTACTTTGCCGAAGATGTTGTTCGCTACGCCCAAGTCGTGCACGTCGCGGTCCCCTCGCCCCCTCCTGCTCGCTTCCACCTGGCGACACAATTAGCGTGTCGGCAAATATTTGCAGTAAAGAATTCGTGGTGACGCGCGCACGTTACGCGTTACGGAGTGCGGGAGGCGAGGCCGCGCGGCCGTTTAACGCGCGCCCCGCGTTTCGGCCGCGCGGTATAAATAACCGGCTGCGACATAAACAACGCATCGGCCTCTTCGATGCGTTATCGACGGCACCGCTGCGATTGATCGCGCCCGCACCGCCGCTGGCACGCGCCCGCCGGGTGCATGCGACACGTTGCCAGGACGATTTTTGTACGATTCCATTGACATGTTTCCACCTCCACACTTTTATAAATAAACGCAAATGCAATTTCAAGTGGATTTTTCATGGCCCCCGCTAGTTCAATATAAACGCGAAGTTACACTGACTTAGACACACATTTTGCCGAGACAACAATTGTCAGACGACAGTCTTCAGATATATCTGTGGTACAATCGATATTTAAGTAAATAAAATAATAATATAAAGCCTGCGATCCACTGGACGGTAAGCTACCGGGTACCGCCGCCAATAGACAATACCAACACCAAAATCATAACCGATGCGTTGCCGGTCAAAAAAAGCGATAAAAAAGAAGGAACTGGTTCTCAAGCCGCTAGCCGGAAAACAACCGAGTGGTTTTGTGACCGACTCTAACACGAGGATGGCAGCCAGTCAAGCAGGCTTCACGGAAATCTATTTAATATTATACATGCGAAAGGGTGATTGTTTGTTTGTCTTTTTTTCACGGTGCAACGGAGCGTGGCTATGGTATAAGTTTTGGTTTGGAGATCGTTGGGAAGACGGCAAGTACTATAGGCTACTTATTACCGTAAAAGAACATCATAGAAAGATGAACATGGAAAGATCGACTACAACGTCTACTTCAGCAAAATTAAAGGAAGTGTTTAACAAGGAAGCGTTGCCTGCCAATCATCGATAGAAAGAAACTTTTTTACTGCTATTCACACATGCGCGCGAAGCCGCGAGCAACTCTAGTATAGTAATATTAGTAATAATATTAATGAATTTATAAAACATATAGGCACACGACTAACATAAATATTCGTGTGTCAGATTGTAACCGATAACAGATGTACGTAATGTATCTAATAATTTATATACCGTTCAATTAGTTATTTACACAATAAACTCGGTCATTTCATCAGAATCAATAGTAACATTGATATACTATTACATAATTATATCTTCTCGTGACGACTACATCTTCTCGGCGTATCACAGTCGGTTTCACTAGACAAACACCATTCGTCGCCAAGTTGAATTACAGGTAATCAGCGTTGTCTTTACGTGTGTACGCACGAGCGACCCCTGCGCCCGATGCGGATGACTCAACGCCGAAAATAGTTTCAAGACTAATTACCTACATTTTATTCATAGACCATAATATAGTCTTCAGCGGGGCGCGACATCTAACCAAAATAAAGTAATTTGTTCACAGTAAATTCATATTTGGCGAACATCTCCTGATTTATATTACAGTTATTTGTGCCAAACGCAAGGTAGCCCTTGATCGTTTGTGGTTTTATTATGAGGTTGAGAATGACTATGATGGGAATGCAAGGTCTTCGAGAGTAGCGCATGTATTGATATTCAGAATCACCTCGAAATTACGGAAAATTATAACCAGAAGCGATCACAATCGCAACAATTATGTGAATTCGCATCCAGCACAACCTTATCCTGTCCTTCTTAGCACCTCATAACCTATGCATTGCTAGCTCCTGTTAGAAAACCGTACACAAAACAGCTTTAGAAGTCTTAACTATAACAAAGACATTAGTCGATAATGACATTTGTAAACAATTCGAAACGATCACAGTCCGTTGCCTAACCGTTGGTTTTTCCCCAACATGCGCCTCTAAGATAAGATCTGTCCCTCCGCACAAAACCACCGAGGAGTTCGCGACCCTTCAACTCCACGCCGACGACACGCCGCCCATCCCGGCGCTGGGAAGCAGTCCATTCAGTGATTCAATCGGAACATAGTTGTAAATGTTGTAACAGGTCGGATGTTCACCCGCGCTCGCGCTCCGCACCCACGGCCGAACACGTGCTAATATATTCACGACGTGGGCTCTCGAGTCTCGCATGACGCAATGATGACTTCAATAAACATAGCTTTCAATTTTATACAATGGATTTAGCAGGCGGCGGGATCGCCGCTTGGTTACACTTCACTCGTGAAGAAATCATTTACAAAATTTGATGACTTGTAAACGCTCCTCATGTACAGGTGAAAGTAAAGCGCTATGTATATTTGAAAATTATATGCCCCCACTTACATTTATTCAAATTCATGGTGTTCAGTTCTTATCTACACTAACATTATAAATACGAAATTGTGTTTGTTTTTTTGTCCTTGTTTCACAGCTCAAGGGAGCTCATTATGGTATGAGTTTTTGTGTGAAGATAGTTCGGAGCATGGAGTGTGCCGCGAAAAACCATTCCATTTTGTGGGAAGACACATTACTATGTATATATCAGTGAAATTAAAGAGTGTTTAACAACAAAACATTGCCTGGCAACCAGTGGTAGAAAGGGATCGACAACCTTGTTATTGCTGTTCTATTTTCACACGCGGGTGAAGCCGCTAACAACATCTACATAATATTGTATAAAACTTAGTAAAACTGTCCGAGTTTTATTGTTGTACGAAGTTGGGATTCACGCGATTTTTTTTTATATATTTTGCTCGGCCGTTGTTTACTTTACCATTTTACTATATCATACAGCCTGTAAGTTGTTCATACGACGTGTGTGATCGATCTCTGTGACGAAGGGAACTTTGACTAACGATATCCATATCCGAAATTCAAATCACTTTGTGGATCTATTCAGATAGATGTGATAGATATAAAAGCTTTATACAAGTGAAAGTAAAATTAAATGTGTATACTTTTCAAATTAATATGTCCTACTACTATTAATCTTCAATTGTAATCATAGTTTTCAGGTCTCATATCTCTATACTTAATACAATACATATGTAGTTGAAAAAACATATTTCATTAAAATATATCACTAAGATGTGTGCCTGCCTATTTATATGCCAGCAGCATATAATAAAGTAACTTTGCTATAATTTGTAGTAATCGAATATACAGTCGGCATCTGTCATAGCCATCAAATTTACACATAGATAAAATTATAGAGAAAATGGCGATCATATATTTGTTTCTGTATCGCGGCCGTCTCATCGACGAGAGAGAAATAACTAAAATATATTTGAATGAAGTACGTCGACAAGTAATTTACATTATCATATTACCGCTCAGGGCCCTTTCCGGTCGCGAAATATAAAAATGAATAAGCGTGTCCCCGGCCGACCGGTGTAACGAATGCAACCGGCAACCCTGTAACCCTATTCCTAAAGGCGCCGAGGCCGCGCTCGCCGCCGGCGCACGACAAATACGTCTATATTTCGGCTGGGAACCAGATCTTCGTGCGGATCTACGTGTGGCCGGACAAACGTGTCCAATATCTTCATTTACTAGTACCGTATTTTGCACATACAAACGAAATATACCGGTGAGTTACAGCGGCCGATCCAATCACAAATACGGTGGCCATAAGTCATTTGTTACATTGCAACATACTTGAAAGAAAATATGAAACTACTGAAAATATTTGTTGGTCCGGAAAGTTCGCGTCTCACGACTGACATTTGAGGACAATTAAGACACAGCTCATTCGAATATTGACGAAATTAAGGAATCGCAACCAAACATTTTTACAAATATGTCTGAAGCTATCTCTTTTACAATACGTACACTGTATACGTGTACTCGGAGTGAGCCTTTTCGTAGATACAAGTGGTCTTTATGCTATGATAAATGTTGTCAATAGAATTAAGTAAGATTCTGTCAATCCCGTCAACCCAGCGTGGTGGAATGAATTCATGAATATATGAATTAATCTGCATTGTACACACGACCACTATTACGGAAGCGGGTCAATAAAATTATATGAAACGAAATCAGCTCTATTAAGGAAAAATATGGCCGGGGAATTTGGTACAACGTCATTAGGTGTGACGACAATGTCGGGCTGCCACTAACGAGCAATTTGAGGAAACTAAAAGGAAAATCTTTCCTCTTCTTTGTGGCAGAACGGGTGTAACGAATATAGTATACGTATAGAGTACCGAAGCAGTATCTTGGAAACAACGAGCAATCAATTACACGGATCGTTTTTAACTTATAGTAGTTAACCGTTTCCTAACCTTACACGCATCTAGTCAACGCCCAAGTACAGATATTTATGGCACAATAAAAAGTCCCAAACGTAAACAATAGCAGTGCGGCGCCCGCCTGCGGCCACCCGCTCGGATCACATGCTAGTGGCATAGTGAGCCAGCGAGGTGAGCACGTATGTGAAGCTCACGTATACGCACGCGCTCCCCAAGGTCAAGTGGCTGTTGCTACACCGCGACCGGCACCGGCGGCGCCTTATCTGTCGCTCTATTTCGGTTGCGCCGTAATCGCACTCGTACCGGATCACTAGGTTCAGATAGCTCCGACTGATTGTTGTGCTCAAATTATGGTGGCATGCCTCCTCGTTACGCTAGGAATGTCTTACTGTTATAGTCATGACATGATCGTCCAACGTGTGGGCAGTTAGTACAGAAGCAGCATCTTGATAACATATTTGATGACCTGTGGATTCGACGTAATAAAACGGTTCTTAACTCAGAAGAAATTACCTTCGAGAGTCAAAACCTTGACGCATGTTGCACACGTAATTGTTTTGTGTAACTTGTAAATTATGTGGTACTTTATATTATTGATCAACAAAACGATTTGGCCAGGAACTCGAACTTCAATACCGATTGATAAATTCTTTTGGCCTCGAAGGCGAATCTGCTAAAAATATTACATCTCGGCTCGATAGTATTAAAGCACAAGAAACCGAACATAAATTGACTTGCGATTAGCTACAACACATACATCAGCGCTGGGATAGTATCGGTAATCTACGTTCACTACGAGACCGTGACGTACGGTTCGGGTATATGTTTACGTTGATGTAATCTGAAACGATATATCAGTTCCGGATTGGACCAGTTGCCGATAAGATTATTACAAGCTAGAGAACACCTCGATATCATTTTTAAACGTATGAAAATACCAGACGAACGACAGGGGGACGAGGAGCGAGGGGCAGGAGCGAGAAGACATACAGCGTCAATAACATTTAATTTGGTAAAACTTGTCGAAACTTATCAAGTGCGGAGAGTGTGAGCAACCTTAATTAAATCTAAATAGAATTTTACCACCTATGAAAACCTCGGTCAGCTAACGATATTGTAGGTAATGAGTATGTATAACAGAAACTCATGAATACATCCAGAAACCCCAACCCTAGTCAAACATTACAGGAGGCAGACGTCGTTCAGAACAATATTGAAGAGCGAAGCTGTTTAAAAATCGAGGGGAGCGAGTATCTAAATCATTTTAATAGCATCTAGATGGTAAACAACAGGCAATAAAAATGAATGCATAACATATAACAAGGGGATTTTAAGACATTTGCGATAGCGGCAATAATTATGTTGTACTGCTCTTAGAATGAAATCAAACAGAATCCACGCAAGCTGACACAAAACTCTGTTCTGAAGATGTAGCAATTGACGAGACTACGGCGCTCAATGATTGCCGTAATTAATGAGATTCCATTCGTCGTTGGTTTTAAGGACTACTATCCTCAACTACCGTCTGACTCCGTTTGAGCGTCGAAATATCGAGAGGTTGTCTCGCCCTAACTGCAATACTCAACTAGTGCAGTATAAGGTCATTCGGCTTGCGCGAATTTGGCCAACAGATCTATTTTTATCGCCGAGTATTAGCGTACACATCCATAGTAGCGGGACTTGTGTTCTCTTTCAATGAATAACTAATAAGAGACAAATCTGTAGCAGCACTGCTAGAATATATACGAATCCAACCTTTCATTCACAGCCAACATGGACATTTATGTGACACACAATAAATATTGATTATGCTACTCCTTTTTATTCTTATATTAATTGTACCATGTCCATGACGCCATAGTTATTAGTGTATGTATAAGCGTGTGAATTGTTTTTTCATAAAATCTGAGTCACCTTTAAAGTGTTTCCGCACGAAAACAATAGGTAATCAATGTAACACAATTGCTTGCAACGATACATACGGAAATTGCACAAATTAATTCGAGTAGCCACTGTAGCCACTGTCTACGCGAGGAACTTTTAGTAGCGGATCTAAATAGTTAATCCATTAGCGAGGCCTATACGAAAGAAACGATAAAAAATATATACGCGTGTGGAGAAACTAACGCGTCGCGCAAACAGTCGTCTCGCCGGCTAGAAGATGACGCAGCATCGGGTCTGGATGACGGTGCGAGATTAATATTCCCGAGGCGGTTCGCGCGGACAACGCTCTTCCTTTCACCGCAGCCTTCGACGCAAGATTGACAAGGCGATGGAAGCGATTCTCGTTCATTTCGAGTTTTCTATTCTTGTAAGTATCAGATAAGCATCACTTCTAACTGTGACAGTTTTAGAGTCGATAGCAAATGATTTGCTACTCCCAACTTGGAATACTTTGAAAGTTGACATATATGTATGTACGGAACCTATGTAACAGTGCTCAAATCTTCTGAGTTGAACTGTTTCTACCTGGCGTTTAGCAACAAATGCATCTTCCGACTGATATGTTTTTCATGAGTCTTAATCTCGCACTATGCTACTGGTTCCAAGTTCCTAAAAAACCTCAGTCCGGAAATCAGAAAAACCAGTGTCATAACTAAAGACAAACGCATTTCGTATAACTGCTTCTACTACCAGAACTTAATCAGCTCCTTCAACCCGTCGGCCTATGGAAATACCGGGTACAGAAAATAAGGGATCAGACACGACACCAGAAGCTCCGCACATGGTTGTCTGTGAGTTGGCGGTAACGACAGTGCCTAAAGCTAGACTCACCGATAACCACGAGGTCGATGTCGCTGGTGGGCAGGTAGAGGCCGGTGCGGAAGGAGCCGAACACCTCGACGCGCGCCTGCGGCCACAGTGCGAGGATGGCGCCGCGGATGCGGTTCACCACCGTGGTGCGCACCAGGTGCTCAGTCTCCGACGGCGACATGTACATGTAGAAGTGCTCGATCTCTTCGTGTAGCCTGCAGGATAAAGTTGCGTGTTAACGAACTAGCCCTTTAAAAGTTGCTTGCATGCTGATGGTAAATCAATCTTCTGTGAACCTAAATTAAGGAACAAAACTACGTGTAATGAAGATGTCAAAACGGATCCACCATAGATTAGACCTGTCTATTCTTCAATCGGTCCGTCAGTCTTAAAAACGATATAAGTACTACATGTACAATGCAAATGAAAATATTACGGGTCTGGGTGTGCAACCGTCCTCCTGTTTTGGAATCTATTTGCGAAATATTAAACGTGAAAATGTTAATTTTGGTTAGTCTAGAATCTAGCCACCTAAACGGTTGGCGTGGGCCATGTGACGAAATACACAAAGTAGTCCCCATTTATGATGAACCTTAAACCAGCGCCGACCCACCAGACACTACTCATTTTTTTGTACACAGCGATATAGTAGTATCGTATTTATATAAAATAACCCTGTCGAATGGTGCGTAAGAATTCAGCTTGTCGTAATAGAATCAGAAAAAAACATATCAAACTTATTCATCCAGCGTTACGCACAAAAATATATCTATAAAACTACCGCCCAAGGAAGTTTCAGGGCCGGTCGCGTAGTTTATCTTTCAGCTGATTACTTCGGCCTGGAAATAATCCTAGCTCGCTCGGCCGAGGGAAAAAATCTATCCGGAGATATCTATCGACGCACAACACATAAAGTCTAGACGTATGCCGGCCGCGGGCCGCGTTCCCAGTCGACGACCCGGTATTTGTCAGAATTCGGCAGTAGACGGAACTTTTACGAGCTCTCTTAGGCGAGGCGGGGCGCAGGGGTAATAAAGAAAGTTCCCAAATAACTACATGTTCAAGGTGAGTTATAGCTCGTTGCCGAGCGAGTGATCCGAGCCGTACATTTTTCTGCGGAGAATAAAAACACCTTATTAGCGGTTGCTTGCAGCACCTTAAATTGTAAAATGTGGGATACAGAAATTCCTTAATCTTCGGAATCACAATTATCGTAACTTACACTTGAAGTGGAAAATATTTACAGCAGTTATTCTTTCAACTATTATAATCCTGAGCTCGGAAACCTAATGCAGAGTAAATCGTATCTTTTTCCTATCATTTAAGCAATCTGTTTGACTGTCTGATAAGTTTTACAAACAGTCTCACGTAGCGGTTCGCTTCAACGTCCGATATTACCAATTGGTCCATTTGTAGGTCGGTCAAAGATGCACATTAATTGCACTAGCTATTACCGATGACGCTAGTGTTCCGAGAAATTTTATCAAACCATCTCAATATCGAGTCGCGGCGTCGGACGAATGATCCCCGGTGGAATTACTTGTGGAATTTTCATCGTCGAGTCTACAGCGAGCCGCCCGCGAACGATCGCCGTTTATTTACGAGTTCAATGTGCCTCCTTACGTAACCGACGTTGCATAATGAATGCACTCTTAACGAGTACTTTTTGTAGTACTACACATCTCTGCAAACCGCTTTTTACTATCCAGATAAATATGTTTCCACTTCCACCGATCGTCAATTCTGTGTGTAACAATTATTGTTTGTGACACTGTCACATTAACATGTCGTCGTCTTCGGTCGTATTTTATGACAACTGTGACCCGAGGACAGCTGCAACGCTCGAAGCGAATTTCGCTCAACGCTACAACCATCACAGTTCTTCGTGCATGGCTATTTCAATTGAACTCCTAAAGTTCAGTAGGACCCATGTACTGTACGTCTGGGGAGCTACTACCTTATAATTACGTTACAGCAATTGTGTTTCGGTCTAAAGCGTGGTCTACTATACCGGTTCCAAATATCAAGAATAGCAACGCATCTGTGATCAAATTTAAGTGGGATAAATTATTAACAGAACGATGACTATTACTTACTAAACCTATAACATTAACAGTCTACAGTCCCCTTACTGACGAATAATAACAAACCGAT
>DWPA01005152.1:0-12100 GCA_018251375.1 Calpodes ethlius | reverse complement strand
AAAGTATACATTTATGTACAGATAAAAAGGTAAGGCTTATCCATTTATACCTATACAAGTTTATTTTTGTTATTTTAAAGTTTTTAATTTCCAGTTAAATACAACGACGAGCTGACGTCGCTGAACGACAGATATATGCATTTAACGAACTACTCAATTAATAGACTTTCAAAGAACTACACGCCCAATGAGGACTTCGCGGCATGCGAGGGACACAAATGGTCAGTGATTTTGTATACTTACATCATTGTATACTTCCATCATTGTATACTAACACTTCTGTATACTATTATACTTCTGTATACTATTGTACAGATCGGTGTAAGATAAAATTTTCCTAGCCAACCTGTATATTGATGGTTGTATGAAGCTAGTGTTTAAGTTTGTAATGATCACTAATCTCATTGGTTTCCATTCCAAAGCATTTCCAAAATTATGGAACAAATTTTAAATAACTGCAATTATTGTTATATGAATTCTTATGTAAATTTATATTATACCACAAATGGAATAAATAATTTAGTTATGTTGTAATCATATTGTTTCATAAATAAGAGAAATTTACATTAATTTGTGATCTATTTATAATCTGTTGTATGTTGCACCATCACTTTTATTCATACCATGAAGTTTGTGTGTGTTTTTGTATGAACCTTTAAACAACAGTGTTAGTCTCCTCTGTCAATCATTATTCCTTCATATACTTTTATAACAATTTCTGTATAAATCTCGTTGCAGGACGCTACAAACCTTGTTTCACTATCTAAAGACTGAACGGAGTGTGGACACAGAGGAACTGTGGAACTCCATGAAGGACCTGGTCATCAAGACAATAATATCGGGCGAGGCCAGTATTAGCTCTCTGACTAAGGCCAACATCACCTCCAGGTATAACTGCTATGAGCTCTTTGGGATCGATGTTTTGTTGGATGAAGATCTCAAGCCGTGGCTGTTGGAGGTACGTAATGATTAACATATATTATACATAAAATAGCTAGTCTCTGTATCCACAAACAATACTATGAGGTCTCACAGTGAAATAGAATGAGCGGGTCGGTTGTTCGTATTCCCAAATACTATGTTCTAAATGGTTTCTTGTAGTGTTTAAATATGTTTGTGAATTGAAATTTACATGATGTTTGTAGCGAACCTAAAAGCAAAAGAAAATAGTAATTATAATGCTCATTAATACTGCTATAAAAAGAAATAAAAAATACAGTTGACATCTAGCAAAGTGCAAATCGTCAAGTCAGTAAGTAAGTAAGAATTTCAAAACAAAATATTTGTAGGTATGCATTTGAAAACGAAATAGTTATAATAGGAGTGCTACTTTTGGTCCTAGCTGTCTTTAGTTTGATGAAGATAGTTATGTGCCGATGAGTTATACCTCTGAAAAGGTTATATTCCCTGTCGATTTGACACATTTTGTCATGATTTCCAGGTGAACATATCTCCAAGCTTGCACAGTGCTTCACCCCTGGACATCCATGTGAAGGGTCCCCTAGTATCTACAGTTCTCAACATCTCCCAGTTCCACGTGCCGCTCAAGACTAACCTGGAGGTACTCACCAAGGAGAAGCCCAATAAGCTGGTTTGTTACTTATGTTTACGTTACAAATGGCACCAAGAAATTCTTTTGACAAAATTCTTTAAATTGTCATTTAAAGATTGAAATAAATGAATGCTATATAATTCTTACTAAATTACGAAATGCATTAATGAAAACCAAATTAAAATCGTTCAAGTAATTGATTAGTTTCCGGTTTATTATATGTATGATGATAATAATTATTTTATTGTACATAATACAAATGCATTATCTCTATGCAGAGATCTAACCAATCTCAGGGTATAGAATCAAAGATAAGATAAAGAAAAGGTATCTTAGCTTTTTTCTTTTTTTTTTGCAGAGTAGGAATGTTTCAATGTTTTTTATTCTATGAAAAGACTGCATAATTATAATTGTATCGTGATGTTTTGTTGGTGTTTGTTTTCAGGGTGGTCTGCCGTACGACAGTAGATTGTACACGGTGTATCTGTCGAAGGAGGAACGGGACAAACACATCATTTACACCAACATGGAGGATCGGGATATGGTCAGTTGTGTCCCATTGATATCTGACTATTGCATTGATTCATGTATCATATATTTTTAATTTGCATCAAATTGACAAGTGACACTTTTCTGTCAAGTTTACCCTCTTGCTTCAGCCAACTGCTGAATGATCAATTTTCCGGTTGAGGACTAACAAGGAAGCCTTCCTAGTGAATAAGTAACTAGTCATCAACTCTCTTGCCTTCTCCGTTGAATGAGTCATCGAGTTCTGGTAGAGGACTTGAGAGTCAGTATTTTATTTTTTGTTTTACAAGTTTCTTTGCCAAGAAAGATCTTGGCAGACAATATTTGTGTTATGACTGTGGTATTGCTGATGATGATGGATGGCGATAACCACTTTCTATCATCAGGTGGTTCGTCAGCGCCTTTATCGGCTGTTTACGCTTGAAATAAAATTATATGTTTATTCTATTATCATACGTGTACTCACGATATGCATTTTGTACACCGATATTTTGATCTAGTTGTTATGATCACGATCTATTTACAAAATCGTTCAGTCCACGATGAATTTAAAAATGAAGTGTATGTATGTTGGTACGTCTGTGTGTACAGTACCTGCGCGACATTCTGTCGACGCTGACGCCGGACGACGTGCGGCATCTGCTGCAGGCGGAGGACGAGCTCACGCAGACGGGCGAGATGGAGCGCGTGTTCCCCACGGGGGAGTCGCACCGCTACCTCCAGTACCTCGCCGGGCCCAGATACTACAATCGGCTGTTCGACGCCTGGGAGACCCGCTACGGCAGTAACCGGGACTCTGGTGTGTACCATATCTGTATAATGTGTCTCGTAAGGGACGCTTGAGACTGAAGTTACACTACGTTATTTAATTTAGTTTACAACAGAAATAACAGGTCTGCTCTTGAGTGGGCTATTTATATAAAAAAAAAACGATGGTATTGGCATATAAAACTTACTATTTTATAATCAATATTAATGCCTAATCAACATTATTTACTGTAAAACGATTTCATGAATAATTTAGAGTTATTTTTGTTATGCATAATAAATTATATATTCTTCAATTTAACTAATAATAAATGCAGAACCTAAGATGGTTTAGATCTTCTGTTCAATTGTGCAATATTTTATTTTACATGCTTAATCATAACTGCTGCTGCATAACTGTTATAAATACTTTGTGAAAGTCTGGAAATCCATGATTTCGAATTCCATCCCACTGATTAAACAGTTGTTTACTTACGACGAATGTTGTTCGTTTCAGGTATCGACTTACTCCGCAAGCTGTGCGAGATCGGCTACCACCTGGAGGTGCCTCCCGTGCCACTGAAGGTAACTGCTCCCGAGGCCTCCCCCCCGGCCCGCGAGACCCCGCCCCCCGGCCCCGAGGCCTCGCTGTCTCACGCGGTGTCGCGGCTGCTCGCGCTATTGCACGCGTTGCTCGCTTACATTTCTCTCGCGCTCTCTCTACCATCTTCCGGATGACGGCTACTGTACTCACCTAATTCAATTAATTCAGCCATGCCATTGAAGGACCCTTCTGGTTTCCTCAAACTCGTATGAGTCTACATAATTCTATAGCAGGTTACCTTTGCAAAGTGTCAACGTAATATAACATGACATGAAGGTAAAGGAACTTATTGATTCTTCGTTAAAGCAACTGCCACATACGTAACTATATACCCACCGTATAAACACTACACTACTAAATACGATTATATAATATATCGAAGTTAATAGCATAATTGTGTTACACTTATCTATCAACAAGATATCAAAAATACTGCCATAATTTGTAACTTTTACACAATTATACAGATAAATGATAAAATTGTACACTATTTACTAAAACAGACAATGAAAAAGAATATATATTAATGATTTAAGACAATTAGAGTATTATATTACATGTTGTTTTATGGTTTTAAGACCGCTAAAGATCGTTTTAAGGCCATTTAGAGGCCAAAATGTTGGAAGCCAATATCAATATAGTAAATGGGGAAGTACAATTAGAGTACAGTAGCCGTCACACAAGCCCACACTGACACGTCTCGTTACCCACACCAGTGTCACACACCTCACATGTATAATCTTATCTATATGTATATGTTCACATGTGTTCGCTTGCAATATTCATATAGAAAGAAAGAAATAAAATATATAATATTCCGCCATGGTATAATAAACAATTTACGAAGATACAAAATAAATTACATAGAGAGTTTAATTGAATAATTTATAATCTTAGCTAAATAAAAATAAAAAAAACGTACAGAACTAGAAGAAAAGTATAGCCCTGACATACAATATAGTGGAAACGATTGCGTTCCGAGATATCAGTATACATATTATAATTACTACTAATTGATGCAACATGAAAGATATTTTAGAAATGTTATCGCGGGTTTTTCTGAAAGCAATAGACTTTTTTTTTATTATGTCTGCTTGTCTGTTCGTATGTTTCCAATAATCTCGGAAGCGGCTCAAACGATGTCGGTATGTCATTGTCACTGATGTATTGTTATCTGATGTGTTAGCTAGAGGTAACAATTAATGTTTATTTCAGTGCATTATTAATAAAATATATGTCAATTTAAAAGTTCACTTAACGTTTACGAGTACGGGACTGAGGTATAGATTTCCCGAATCGAAGAGTGGTTTTACCGTAATAAAATTGATAAAAGTTATCATAACCAAACTGTGTTCAATAGCAATCAATTTGCTACAGATAACAAATATAAATGTTCAGTAAAAGTTAAAGATTTTTTATTATTAATAATAAGTTTAAAGTTTATTTGTAACGGAATTGCAAAATAGGTTTAATTAATAATTTAATTTGTACTTGGTTACTTTTTTTTCATTTATATTATTATTTGACTTAATCAAATATATATATATATATATATTTTAAGAATCACATTCCTACATTCCATAAACAGTTACGGAACCAAAAGCCATTGTGATTTGTTTTTATTGTGTTCTCTATATTTGTTTATGCTTACCTTATGTACAAAGGTACACTTAAATCTACCTCAACCGGAAATCATCTTTTTCTGTATATGAAAACATAAATTCGTAGTTTTATTGGTCTGTACAGACTTTTAAATAATCAAATCACAGTAACATGATAATACTACGGGCAATAATATACTTTAAGGTTTTAAATACTTTCAGTGTACTAGTTTATTTGGATAAAACAGAGATAAAAGTTATAGAAAATATAAAGTTTAATTGATTCAAATAACTGTTTCGTAATCGAAAAATGATCGTGTTATGTGGGATTTTTACCCACTAAAATACGGCACGTATAGGGAGGTTCCGGGATCTCTAAACCGCTTCTCTATTTACATTCACGTTCAGAAAATCTATGGCAAAGATATTTAGTATACAAAACAAATGTCATTTGCCTTAAATTGTCAAAGATCCCTGGTATGAGCAACATAAATAGGCTTATTTTAATGTTCTACGAAGTTATGGATATTGCAAGCAAAACATTCATTTACTGATTGTCCATTTAATGTATTTGTGTATTCCTTCATTTCGGTTTGGTGTATTTTATTTGTTGTATATATTTTATAACTTTAATATATAATTTTATGTAAAAATTTATTGATATTATAACATGAATTTGATAGCATTTCTCTTGAATACAGGTTAGAAATATCACTGCCATTTTGAAATAGAATAAAAGAAAATATCTAATGGTATGCTAGGATACGAAGTGAATTAGTTTTGTAACTTGCAGGGCAATACTGGAGTTAGTGTGGTGAGAACTTTGGTATCGAATAATAGCATGGTTTTATTCATTCTATAGGAGTTTGAATACGTAAACATTATGATTTTTGCTTAATGTAATAATACGAATATTAATTCATTATTAATTACAATGTTTTATATAAGTTTGGGGAAGAAAATTGTATTCATCAATTTTATCTTTTTATAAATGAAATAATAAAAATGTGAAATTAAAAATTTTCTAAATATATTAATAACATATATAATCTTTACGTATTCTCTATTATGACATGGATTTAAAACTCTTTTTTAAAGAATATTTGAAAGTTTACAATACAATAATTTAATTGCTCAACAAAAATGGCATTAGATTACATGAATACTACTCCATTTCGATAGAAAAGATATTCATTTGAATCGGAAGCTTTGATAGATATAGGTTTTGTGTTGTGGATATAGCAACTTGTGAATTCTAAACTGTTTTATTGTGGTTGGTATCAGGGCAAAGTGACAAATGCGCTCCGGCGAGCGTACTTGGGTTGTAAGCACGTTGCTCACAGTAAGTGCGTAGGGCGTATACGACGGTTGCGTGCGCGGACGCACCGACAATAGTTTTTTTTTTCTATCTGTACTCAGCTACGTTTGGAACCTCTAGGGATGCCATAGACTATAGACATTCTAAAATTTGAATTTGGAACATAGTGGCAGTTGACAGCTAGCGGGCTCCCAGCCAGTACGTGCTGTAATGTTAGAGCTAGAGAACATTTTCATTAAGTCGAAATGTGTACTGAACTTTGTATCATTGAAACATTTGAGCTGATTGTAATGAGTTGATTGGTTAATTTACAGTTTAATGTAAGTACTTGAGCAGTACGGTTAAGTAGAAGATATTATAAAGACGTAGTTCATGCGAGACATATAGCTTTGTTGAACATGTCAGCGGTAAAATATTATTGTAATCCGTAGCAACTTGTACGAGGACACCACTTTTTACTAAAATATAGAATTCATAGACAATACTAGGACTCGAGTCATGTAAATATTTCAAATTGGCATGAGTTTCAGATTAATTTAGAGTACTTTGTCCGGCCAGTTGACACATTAATGAGGCAAGTTCCTTATTAAATAGATATTGTTACTCGAAGTATTAAGAGTTTAGTGTAAAATTTGATGTAGGTGTAAGAATTGATGCAAACTGTAGTTAATTTGTAAATGTATGTTATATTATTTTTTATAGTCGGCTACGTATTGGGAGCTAGAAAATGTTTGTGAAATTACAGTTTTATTGTCATCGTCCACATTCTAACAGGTAAAAATGACAATTATGTGTAAACTTATATATGTATGTGTATGTGATTTTTTTTTTATACTATATATATATCTTTTTATAGAACCCAGTTTTTACACGATTCATAGAATTGTATAAATGATTTATTGTTGTGCCAATAGAATTATTTGTCTTTTGAAATTTTTATGGTTAAGTTTTTAATTATTTTTAATCGTAGGCGAAGATGTTTTGCTCAAATAGCTTTACGCTAGTTATACGTTTTGTTTTAGGAAGGATATCTTATTTTAGTATTATTATTTACTGGGTGCTTCTGTATTGTTATGTTCTGTATTTTTATTATGTTCTGTTTAAACGATTGCTCACTATATGGCCAGTCTCATGGTGTTGCTTGCAATAGCTGTGCTGAGTTATAAGGTTTCATGATTTTGCATGGTTTCATCCTCATCTTTTTTTGTTTTCTTTTCGAAGGTTTTGTTTGTGTTCTAATTTCAAATTCATACTTGCTATCCATAGGGCAATTCTTATGTTTTTAATAGTGACGAAGATAGAATCGTTATAATTTGTCGGATAGAGAGATATAGTTTAAAAAATTTAATATTCTATACATAATTCCAAATATCTGTTCTAAATCATATAATATCCGTATAATTATAAATTATAGTATTAATCCCATAACTTATTTAGTACTTATATTTCTAAAATATACTTTATTCATTTTTTATTTATTTTTATATACATTACTCTCATTACTTCACTGTACACACACGCATTTAGACCTCCGTATTGCTTAGAAAAAAACGTTTTATCACAGTTTTTATCACTAATTCACTTCGTGAACACAGCAATGTAGTTTTTACAACATATTTTATTTAATTCTAATTTTATATCATACATGATTCACGTAAACATTTGTTTTTTTTCTGCCTGCGTACGTTATGCATGGTTGATTTAATTTGCAGTTTGTTACTCTTATCACTGCCAGATAAAAAACTTATGTGTGATATAAAAAATATTATTTTTCATGCATTTTGACAATTATGGCAAAACGTGAAATAAAATAATTATACTGGCTGAATTTCAATAAAAAAGAAAGCAAATTATTTTCTTAATTTTTCATGGAATATCGCACGGTGTAATTTTCATTTTTTTTTTGTAGCTTTTACAGTATTTTTCTTCATGTTATCTTTACAACGATTTGTTTAGTATTTTAGATTGGTTTGTCGTTGAGATCGTAGTACCTGTGCACCAACCAACCGCTCGCAACACGTGCTGATCGTTTATGTTGAACTTCATCAGATATGTTAAATCCATTTTTAGCTACTACCCGCAAATTATTTTTTTATTGAATTTTCGTCGGATTTCAAATATTGCTACGTTTGATTTTGCATTGAACAGTTTGAAGTATTTTCGGCTTAGACGTCATTAACATATAAAATAAACAGTTAAATTACGCGACGAATTTAGATAAGTTTTTTAGTTTGTGAATTAATAACCGGACATGGATTTAAAATATCAAAAGCTTAAAAATCATAGACACTTGGCTATAAACATTAATAATATTAACTAGAATTGTTTTATCCATAAAATTTCGTTCAAATCATTCAACATCAATAACAAACATGATTAGAATCGCTTTCATATCCCCATTTCGGCTATCGCTTCCGCACTAAACATGTCCACGTCAGTAGTATAAGTAATTTACGAGTAAATCTAGTCAATGTTCTGTTAAACTATGGATATTTAAATATACTTTTACTGAGTCCAAATTTTGTTTTCATAGATGTTAGAGCGTAACGTCATCAGCACTGTATGTAGACGACACGCCGCTTTACAAATTGCAGTTGACTGTCTCCCATAGACAGATTATTCATTTCTTAATATAACATGTATAGATCTCTACACAAAATCCTAGTCGCCAATGTTTTAAAAAAATATTCTCTCCCTAACGAAGGCATTAAATTTTTTTTAAATATTTCATGAAATTTAGTGTAACTTAGCTGTAAAATGTATCGCAGATAATACCACACGCTTGCTATTGGTTTTCAAAATCGTATGGTTATCAAAAGCGTTATTGATCCCTACGAGAGAGTCGACGTCGTTAGTAAAGCGGGTGCGTTCAGTAGCGAGTCGAGTAACGGTGCCCCCCCTCCCCCCTCCCCGTCCCTGTTCCCTCCGCGCCTTGTTGTAGCGGGCGGCGGCTCAGCTGAGCGCGTTGGATCGTTGCAGAATGACGTGGACGCACCGACGCCGCCCGCCTCGGCCGCCTCTCAGCCGTCCGTGCCGTCCCTGTACGCGGGCGAAGCGCCGCCCGCGGCCGCAGCCCTCGTCCCCGCGCCCCGGCTCTGCGACGCGCTGCGCCCGGGACACACGCCGCCCGCGCTCCAACCGCGCGCGTAGCCCCCCGCCCGCGCCGACCGACCTCAACAGAAACGAGACCGACCCGCCGACGTGCAAGCCAATCTCCGCCCCCGCTCTCGTGCGAGATAACGTCGCCGAAAGCGTCGCTGACCGCTGACAACGACAACCTTCAACGCCGATTTCAAAAGAAGCAGACCCAAAATCCAAAATTGCTTACCTCAAGATGCCGTTGAAATGACCTTGAGCTGCAGTCTTCTGGTAGACAAAGACAGAAGCAACGTTAAGTCATATTTTGTCTCTGTCCTTCAGCGAGATGGCGCTACAATAGCCGTTGGCCGATCGTGATCAACATTCGACCGTAATACGTACGCACGTAAAGTTCGTATCCATCAACCGTACGCAAGATAGTGTTGGGGATTGTCGGAATCAACGTAGTGAATCTGTGTAGTGAAGTTATGTAGTGGCTAATACAAAATGTTTATCGTGGCGGTATACGAAACTTAATCGAATTATACAACGCAATCATACTTTCTGTGCTAATTTCGATTTCATTTGCGATGAGAACAATATGTATGAAAATACACCACGTTTACGATCAACCACGTTTGTGGGCAGCGTTTTGAATGCAATAGATGTTTTATTGTAATAATTTCTAACACTGTCCATGGGCGGATAGACAGGCGTTGTATGAATCGATTATTGGCGAGGGAACAGATTTGTGGCTGATTGAAAATCGAGTTTTAGAAAAGTCGATTTTATATGTTTTTTTTTGTCTAGCTTTCATGCCAGTGATGTTTTTAACGATTGAACCCTACGTAAACCACTCTTGAGATTATTATTTTAAATTTTTTTTAGTTATGACATATTATATTTTAATAGATGTTTGGTCGGCGCAACATTCCCAAACCCCAATGTATTATCAGCCATAAATATGTTTTTTTTATGGTTTTTCGATACCGCCACAGAATGAAGAAATTTATATTATTAGCTACTATGCGTTGTGAATGGTTTGATCATCGAAATTGTCAAGTGTTGAGTGTAAAGACGGTCAATAAAATAAAATAAGATGTAAATTTTCTCTAAAAATTTAGTCAAGAGCTTGTTTCAGTATACTCTATCGTGTGTTAGTTAAGTATGTACGTTGAAAACTTCGAATTCAATTCAATTAGGGCCTTTTCAAACGATGAATGTATTGTGTTGAATCAGCTGGTGTATTTTTATCGGCAAATTAAAAAGTTAGTGAATAAGGCTCTAATTGATCCGTTCTGCCTGCATGTCGTTGTATCGTAGACTACTGACATTCCTACAAGTAAATATTTCGATGTTACGTTAGAAAAAAAATGTAATAGATTTGTTGAAACAAATTTAAAGAATCGATGTTTGGTAATAAGATATGTTCTCGAGATGTGGGGTTAAATATTCGGTACAATTATTGAAATATTGATAGAACTTGATATCTCAAAACATTTTGTTTACCCTGTAGCCTTTATAAGTGTCTTCATCGTGGTTTAGAATTCGAGATTCTTTGTGGGATGTCGCGTGAGGCAGGATTTTTATTACGCTTTCCCTTGAACGGCTGCGGAAATAATGTTACATCTGACATCGTTTATGAGGTTTCTGTACGTAGTTCAAAATGTGCAAAGCGTGGTAATGGATCCTGTTTCCTTAGATATAATGTCTAAATTACAATGTGTTCATTGTATACCTAGTGTTGCTAGTGTAGTGGATCGTGAGGTAAGGTCGCGTTTCGAATCGTGTTCAGAAATGTTTCATAGAGAATCGATTTTAACTCTGTGTATATATCCTCGAAATGGAAGAATCGATTCCGAAACAATAAGATTGTTGATGCTTCTCATTCCTTTGATTAAATTAATCGATTGTCAGTGACTTATAAAATAATCGAATAATGTTATATTTTCAATATGAAAACACATTTTTTTGTGAATGTTTAAAATATGTGAAGATAAAATAAAGAAAATAGTTGGGAAGTAATCGGTGGACTCTTGATTTGTTATTTAATAATAAAAATAAATCTATTTAAATTTTTCGTCTTAAACAAAGTAAAATTTATGAATTTCAATACACATTCATTCAAAACGCCTTAGATATTTTAAAGAATACTAGTGATTAAAAATATAGTATTTTTATATTTTCTCCGTGATAAATAGATTTCGTTAAAAGGAAATCTTTTAAAAAATATATTGTTTTAACAAGATGTCGCGAATCAAGTTTTAACTGTATGACATGAATTCAAGAAAGACTTGTTTGTTTTTTATAACATTATATTGTCCCCTTATCTTATTGTTTGTAATAGCGTAAACCATTCGGTAGGCTATTTAAATTATTTAAACATTTCTGTGTGTTAGTACTCAATTTGAACAAATTAGTTATCGATTTATTGTAAGACTTCATTTAGAGATTTGTATTACAAACTTTAAAAATGACACTTTAGTTTGATCTGACCCTAAATACTTTATTAAAAAATTAAATGTTAATCTGTGTTTTATTTTTATATTACTATAAATTGTAATAAAAATGTTTGTAATAAATTAAATATGAAATCAAAAAGTGGAGATGCCGGGGATCGAACCCGGGGCCTTTCACATGCAAAGCGAACGCTCTACCACTGAGCTACATCC
>DWPA01005151.1:0-12100 GCA_018251375.1 Calpodes ethlius | reverse complement strand
AATGTACACAGATACACTGTTAATGATGGCAGCGGTCAGGCAATAGTTGATCCAAAACAAAATATCGTTCTGGTCTTTTCTTTTTTATTTTAACAGAAAGCTAAAAGACCTGAACACAGGCTAAAATTAAAACTGCCGCGAAACAAACTGGTAGGCTACATCTGGCTTCGATGGAATACAATACATTCAATAATTATAGTTAGAATACATAAAACGCGTTTCAAAAATACAAATGCCATTACTTCAGCAAGTCTCACTAGGGGAAAATGGCGTTTTCGCAATAGAAAGGCATTCACCATAGAAAAGCATGGTGAAGTAGGTTTTTGCCAAAACCGAGACAAAAGTCTTGGCCGGTTTCCAAATAAATTTCAACGCGAGATTCTAATGGCTTTGTGTGTGAGATAACAGAAACTTGGCACCTTTTTACACGTTATTATCACATTGTTTCGCTTGAGGTTTTCTGTGTAATGAATATTTTGTTGGTTGGCCATAGATAGCTGCACACTGAAATTTTGTGACAATGTGAAACAACCGTTGAAGAAGCACCGAGTCCAGCGAGTTCTGACGTGAGGAAGTTTACGCCAGTAATCCTCTAATTGGTCCGGATGCACCTTTTGTATCAGAGATCGGATTCAAAGAATAATGGAAACTGTAAGATATCAATAGAACGTTTTATATCTGGGTAACATAAAATGTGTACAAATAAATACTTACACACTCTCAATCCTCTACGAATTAATAAAATGCTAAAATGAATGCTAACACTCTCATAGCAGTAGTATTCCCTGTGCTGCGGGTGGCATGGACAACACAAATAACATGTCACTAACACCCATGACCCGAGAACAAATATTTATCTGCCCCGGCCGGGAATCGAACCCAGGACCCCTCGCTTCGCAGGCAGGGTCACTACTAACTAGGCTACGGGACTGTCTCCAGTAAATTCCCTCCTCAAAGCATGGCCAAGACATCACAATCATCTACATTCCGCAAACAAACATGTTTCATATACGTATCTGACCTGGCTGAAATTTAAACTACCAACTGAGCTACAGATTCCTCAAATACATATTCATAGTCTGTATACCACAGTATAAAAATCTGCCAAAAATGGCGTTTGATGGACATGCAGTAAGGATATATGTTATCAAAAACACGTTATACAATTAAACTATTCTAATAATTACGAAACCAAATCACCATATAATCAAATATCGAAGCACTGTCCATCCACACACTTAAGGCAGTCTTTCTTGCTCGTAGTGCATCCTAATGAAGCTTTATGGATAATTGCGAACTGTCTCTCATGCTGGTCACTAATCCCGTACTAGCCAGTTTAATCTTCTTGAAGCTAATGAGCGTATTTAACAGCCTGGCTACAGTCCTCTTTATAAACACCACTACAATCCACTTTCACACGTAGTGTTGGAGAGATAGAAATATTTTAGATCCTGAGCCTATTCGCTGATCGATAACAGGTCAATAATTTATTTGATAATATTGATATAGTGACTTACCATCATATGGTCCTGCTTGTTTGTCTACTAATTACATAACAAAACAAAAAATATAAGAGATGACTTGAAGTATTAGAAACAATTCATTTTTATACTGTAACCATTTCTGCCAAAATCCAATCCAAACCCATTTAATTCCAAGCCAAAACTGTTAAATTCCACCACGTCCATATTTGCAACGTTGTTACATCGGAATGTACGTCGAAATGAACTCCCGAAATCGAGCGCGTCGTGAGAATAGAGATATTTCACGTACGACATTTTTCTCCACAACGTATTGGGGCTTAGGCGTTCTACGAAACGCTGAATAAGCAGTGAACTGTTCGATATATCGATATCGATGATTATGTCGACTGACCGTGAAAAAAGCAATGTTAAAGGATGTCAATTCCTTTCTATCATCGGTTGCTAGTCAATGCTTTGTTGTTAAAGACTTTCTTTATTTTAACAAAAATGTATATCCTAATGGATCTTCTCATAGAACTGAGACGACTATTCGCGGTAAAAAGTAGCTTTTGGCACTCTTCATCCTCCCAATTATCTGCACACCAAAAATTATACCATAAGGTCACTTGTTACGCCGTCAAGGAACGATAAACTAACAAACACACTTTCGCATTTATATTAGTATATAATATTATTAATAACAGAAATGAAAAACTTTATTTTCATGCAAGAATGCAAATGTCTTTTTAATACATAAATATGATATGAAATAATGCAGCAAAAAATAAAAGTTATTTCTTTGCACTTTTTGAGTAACAATTTTGAATTCGAGGTCATTATTTGACTTTGACTTTGAGTTTCCTTTTCTTAGTTTGATAGCATTAATCAGCATTTTAATGAAGTTTCGTAGTTAATTATTAGTCATTTTCAATCTGGACAATACCTTAAAGAACGTGACATCTTGGGTCTTGGTTGTGTGGTATATCACTTTTGCCTGATGTTTTATTTATGCATCGTTGCTAGTGCACAACATAGATATGGAATGTAGATATAACGGAAATACCGCAATTTCGTCACGCGAATTATGAAAACTTATTGTAATAGCAAAGAGTTAATTTCTATACTATGAAGGTTCGAAATATCCTGAAAAACGTTATTATGTAGTAATTTTGTTAAGACTTAAAATTTGAAAAGTTATTAAAATTTATATTATCTTTTCCATAGCTTGTACACCTCACTCCCTGTGATTTGTTTCCTTATTGTCTTCTGCCCAAAGGTTGCCTGGAAGAGATAGCTTTACAGTGATAATACCGCATTTTGTACGTCTTACCTATAGATTTTTAATGTAACATGTATCTGTAACTTATTTAGAGTGTACAATAAAGAATATTCTATTCTAAAATAAAAATAGTGAGGATTTAGCCTCACTATTTCCTAATTTCAGGATTTTAGAAACACTCCCGTTTCTAAAATCCTGAAAAAGTTTTTAATGATTAAGATGGAGTCTTTATGTACAAGTAGAGAACGAAATAATGGCGCCAAAAACAACAGCGCGATGGCCCTCCTGTGGTGCGCGGCATTCTGTGATAAGATACCGTCGGTGTTTCTATTATAGAGGGGCATTTCGTATAGTAGACAAGAACATATACACTATTATCTTCGAATTTCTAGTGTTTATCTATCTTTAGCTTATCTTTATTATATTCCTCTACATAATACATATTGGCATGACAACGCTGGGTTGAATTTTTATGTGCTTAATCTTTAATGTTTTAACTGGTGACTGATACCTACTCATCTATAATATCAAGGAGATGAAATATTTAAAAACTTTATCTTTATGTTAGTAAGTAATATTTATTTAGCAAGAGAATAAATTTGTCCTGTGAGTGGGTCGACAGCCAGAGAAGGTGGCAGTTCAGCAGCGATGTCTGCCAAAGCTTCCCATCGGGTCGCACGACTATCCTCGGACTGTGTTGGACTAGGCGATTCTTTGGCTTCGTCCTCACTGCGGGAAATAAAAAATTAAAAGATATTAGATAACGGATATGAGCGTACTCAGCTTCTGTCTAGGAAAGTATGGAGGGGAAATTATACTTTTTTAGCATCTCAAAGTTGACTTTTCTAGCCATTGGACATATCATTTTTTTCATCTGGAGGTGGGCAGCTCAGGGCATTCGCTCCCTCTCTCGGTACCTCTTAAGACTATAATAAGAGTATAGAGTAAGTGTAATAATAACCTACGTGCATTTTAATAATTGCATGTAGTGGATATTTGTTTATAAGCCTATAGAGGATAATCTTCCAAAAGAATCCTCATTTTTACTACTTAACGCTAGCGAAGTTTGTACTCACAATGTAATGTACACGCAAGTACCTGTTATGAAATGTCACGGCAATAAATTTACAGAATGGTCAGAACCTACCTTCTAAAATTAATTTACTTTTATCGAGAACAATAACCGGTTGTAATATGACCGAATACCACAAATTGCAGTTGCCAACGGGCTACGATCGAACACATTCAAATCGTATCGTTCTGAAAGGTACTGAAAACCACATATTATGAGCCAATTTCGTCTATTCGAACAACCGATGAGGCTTCGAGTTTAAAGTTGCTAAGTTCCGCGCCACTCAGTCGTATTTTTCGTTCAGTCCCTGTTCTTTGATGGTACATTTCTTTAACTGTCTGACTAGCTACCACCTTACTAAAAGTAATTAATAAAAATTTTTGCGGGTTTTTGATAGACTATTTTAAAGATTATTTACATAAAAAATACCAGTCTCGTACAATCAAGAAAACGTATTTTTTTAAGCTGTTATTTAACTTTCCAATTGTATATATGTACAATGTTAGTTAGTGTGTTTGAGTGCAATTATGCAAGCTGAATAAGAACTACTTCCTCTTCGCTAACTAAAATTTGACATATTACTGTAGTTTATTTTCTCAATGGCAAACAGAACTTATATTTTTTGCAATATAAAAGCGTATTTTTAGTTTTATAAACTATTAATTTATTAACATGTTTAGTTTCTTTCTTTGACTGATAATTTGTAGGTAATTAATTTACTAGGGCCACTTTTTATCAATTGTCTTGTCAATTGGTATTGCCGACAAATGTTAAAACAATCCCACGTAAAATTGGGGGGTGACGTTTAGTCAAATCTCATTACATTTCACCAGGGCGGTAGGGAGCTTCGCAAAATCGCTAAAAACGCTTTGCGTAATTAATGGCAGCCTCCAGATGCCAAAGGTGTTACTGATATTCTTGGGCGTTGATAATCACTTACCATTTGGTGGCTTGTCTGTTATTTCCGTAAAAAAGAGGTATTCTGTTTATCAAAATATAGTTTAGACACTGTTTATCATACTCACATAAGTTCAAGTTCAGCACCTTCACTAAAATTAGACTCCGTAATAATTTCCTCAATTTGCCTATCTAATTCCACGTCATTTCGTGTTTCTATTACATTCGCTATCTGTTCTTGATCGTCGGCGTTTGCTGATATTACTTTTTCTACTACTACTTTAAGAGATGAAAAATTATCATTTAACGGCAAAGACTCCGTGACATTGTCAGAATCACCATGTTTTTCCGTAGGACTGATATTTTGGACATCTGCAATATGTTTAAATAAAGTTAATATTGTTTAATAGATTGCTACATAACGTATTATAGCTAACCAGTGCGATTCAGTTAAATAAAAGTCCCCATAGCGATAAATTTGCTTATACGTGTCGGAAATTCGTTATTGTAGTCCATTCGTAGAACAATACATTTAACCGATCGATATAAATTTTATGAAAATATTTACTATGAATATAATTATAGACATGCTTACAATAGATGGGTCGAAATCAAAGAATATATTATGTAATAAGTAAAATTACCTTTATTTTCCATATTGAAGTTGTTCCCAATAGTTTTATTGTTATCGTCGCTAGCTATTTGAATTTGATTA
Organism: Calpodes ethlius; assembly: GCA_018251375.1. Taxonomy (NCBI): domain Eukaryota; kingdom Metazoa; phylum Arthropoda; class Insecta; order Lepidoptera; family Hesperiidae; genus Calpodes; species Calpodes ethlius. The sequence goes on along the minus strand of DWPA01005151.1, from coordinate 6,674 downwards.
TTTGTAATTTCACATTCAGGAAGCACTTGTTTTTGTTCTAACTCCTTAGTGTTAGAGTAAATTTTAATAATATCATTTTCCTTAGTTGGCTCTTCGGAATTTTCACGTGTTATGTTATTCTCCAAGCTATCTAAAAATAAAAACAACAGGTTAATTTCAAACGATGGTATAATCTATATACATACCTAGCGTTGAAGCTGCAAATTCAATAATGTAAGTAAGTACATAGAAATCCAAAACAGGGAGAATACATTTTTATGGAAATACTCGACAAAAGAGTGGAAGGCCTGATAAGGCCGGTAAGTGGTGAACGTTGCCCATGGGCACCAGCTACAACAAAGACATCACCAATACATTACCGGCTAGGAAAGAAAAGAAAAAAAACACATGAACAGGGTTACAAAGCCTCAATCGGAACATGAGTCGTTTGGCAGCTGATTCAACAGGAAGGTGGTGGCTAACCAGGCAAGATGCACATAATAATGCCGATTATTATAATATCAATTACTCAGGTGTCGACTTCTTTTGCCTTTATTGGAATGGGACTGGGGTTAATATTGTGGGTCCCAATACGGTCAAACAACACAACAAAGCTAACGGCCGGGAAATATTATATATATTTCCATATGGTCACTCACGAAATTTACAATAATATACCTAGTATATATACCAAATAAATATTTTCTATATAGATACCGACTAGGTGCGTGTTAGGCTACGCACAATGTAAGGTTGCGTACATATTATTATTAACTTAGTAACTCTAATTAGCCGTGATGGTATTTCTTGAAAATTTGTCATATACATTATTTCGGCGAATTTTTTTACATTTATTCCATAACTGTATAGCTGGCAGTGGAGAATAAAAAGAGTGAATTAAGTACCTACTTACCCAATATATAAGATAAATATAAATCCATGCTTTGCCATTAGTAAATATTAATGCATGCTCAAGCTAATACTAAAACCAGCTTTAGTGTCATACACTTGTGAATGCATAGCGACAGCGTCTGGGCATACAAACGCACATATGAATAATGTCACGGCGACATGTTGATGTTGCCTAGGCCCTCAAGTAATCACAAGACAGTGTGGCCATTATAACACACATAGTCAGTCGCCACGACATCGCACATACTTGCATCTGTCGCCGCAACGTCGCTCATTTGGACTGTCTAATTGCGCACGTTGGAATGAAATTATATTTTCATACAAACTAGTATAATACATAACACTATTGTGCAAATATGTATTTAAATTAATTTATTAATAATATGAAATTATGATTAAATTATAATAGAATGTTACAAGTTCACGTTATAATTAGTTATGGTATAACTATAAACATTAGGTATAACTAAGTGCTTAAGTATTCACTATTTTGTAATTCGATCAACTGTTACGATAACTCCATTCTCAATCCGATGACGTTTGTTTTTCCCTCCTTTATCAGATTAAGAGAAGTTTTAAATAAGTAGTGACTAAAAATCAATTAAAGCCACAAAGGTCAAAGTTAAATGTAATGTATGCTTGACCCTTAGGTATATTTTTGCTAGAACTGTAAAGTAATAAAAACACGCCTATTAAGCCTAATTCCGCAGATGAAATAAATTACGATCCGAATAAATTTACTTGGTAAAATAAAAGAGAATACATTGTTGCTTCAAACATTAATGTTTAAAATTATTTACGTACCTGTTGTGCTCGATTGTGTTTCGGGCATATTTGCAGCGCTGCTCGTGCAGCCCATGTTGGTAGGCGCTATCAGGTGTGGACGGTGTTGGCCATGCGTGGTGGAGCTGATTGCTCCCTGGCCAGCCGGGCAGCCGGCAACAACAATGCCGCTCGACTAGCCAAATGCGCGTTTACGGTCTCAAGAGATCGTATCGTACACACCTATTATGGAAGGAGGGAGCCCACTCTACTGACCTCGCACCCCCGTCGCGTTTTTCAAATGAAGCCCGTGTAAAGCATTCCTCCACATTGACGCAATTACTCTTTAGTTAGAAGGATTTTCTTTTCATGAACGCTACTTTGCATACATTCTTTTTGTGGACATGAAACATGTTGGTAAAAAGGAGAACAATTATGCAAAAGCTAATAAAAATAGCAAATGCGTCTATTCAAGGTTAAGGTTGATTAACATATTTTCCACTAAGCAAGCTTTAAAGTACAAACAATGGAACGTAAATTAAAGTGAGCAATTGGTGTATTTTAAAACTATTTTATACTAGAATTTGTAATTATTACTATTAAGGCGTTGTATTTTTACAACATATAATTGCATTATGTATATTTAGATACGTTCCTTGTAGGTTTGTTGTATTCATGTTTGATATATCAGGAACTTAAGTATAAAACTATTGTTTGTATATATACCTACTTGCGCATGTCCCTGGGAAATCCCAATGTCGAAAATCCTGGGAATTCCCGGGGATTTTTCAACGTGTCTAGCAGTGGTTCTGAAAGTTTATGTCTCGGTTCTTTCTTTCTTTCTATTAATTTAAACAGTCTTTATTACACATATGACACACACACATGTTTAGGCCGGTAGTTCTCTAAGTTATGTTCCTTGTTTGTCCACGGTTTTCGTAATTTCTGAGTCTATTGTTAAAGAAATGCCGACTATTACTCTCTTAATAGCATGCTTCTTTAAATCACGACTCGGATTCATATGTCATCACTGCACATATGTGACACCAGGCTATTCTATTAGCTATTGTCTTGGCAATTTCTATCTTGGCAAATATGAAGCGAAGTTTCCCGTACTCCACTTCGAACTGGATATTACGAATAAGCTTGTCTTCGAAATGGGACTTCCCATCTGTATCACTTGTCTCAGATAAATATATTGGTTTACTATGAGGGCTTTAAACAACCACCGGACCTGCCCTCCTAGACAAACCGCTCTTCTATTCACGTTCACGCTTAGAAAGTTTTTGGCAATGACATTCGATGCAGACAAGTAATATCATCTGCCATAAATTGTTGGAGCATGAGGGTAAATAGAAAGACAGTTACTCTAAACCCCCAGGTGTGATGTATATATTCGACACGATTTTCGTCTTGTTTATGTGCTATGTGGAGCTTTTCAAGTTCCTGATTGTAGTAATAAATTCGCCGCAGAACACGCCAAGGTGATTGTTGCAGGACTTTGATTTGTTCGCCATTGACATCGACATGTTTTCTACTCCATCATCTTAAGTACTTTTTCTAACAGAGTTTTGGTTATACGTCTGTACAGTTGGATGGTTTCTGGATCCCAGCCGTTACAACTGAACCAAATTTAGTACCACCCGGGTTTTGACAAAAATGATGGCTTTCTCATTACTTACGTACAACTCAATTAGGAGGGACCCTATAAAACATGTAAACGAGGCTCAGAAGTGTAATGAGATTATATTTCTTTAAGCCCTTTTAAAGGTCCTCCTTCTTGCTCATTTTACATTTTTCCTAATTAGGTGCTCCTTGTTGGTAAACGAAATCGATGAGCTTTTGAGTTCAGGAAGTGATGCTCCACAAGATATTTTTACAATTTCATAGCCTATCTAGTCTTATATAGTCGACCGGTGATGTCCAATTTAATTATTGCTTATTTTTGTTAAAATTCATAATTTCTATCGTTGCATTTTTTTACGGTACAGACGTATATTGGAAAGAATATATTTTTTTCGGACATTCAAAATTGATTCACCCAAGCAAGAAATGAAATGTCTTTCAAATAATTCTTAATATGTTTACCTTACCGTAAATTCCAAAAATTCTCGGTTCTGTACCAGTATCGAAATTTTACACTCGCTTCCAGGCGTCAGCATGCCGTACTTACGAGAGTATCACGTCGGAAGTGATTGAATAAATCAAGATGTACATACTCGTACATGTAGAATTATTAAATATTTATGTTTCTCAGGTAACAGGCCTAAGCGTAGTTTTTGAGTTAATTTAAGAACTGAAAAAATGCACAAATAATCGTTCAATTATCAACACATATGAGAGGATGATGGGTAGCTATTTGTTACGGGCTATTTATATTGGTTATGGGTCCCGCAGATCTTTGGTCTTCTCTCCATCATAAAGAAACATTCACAACTGCATCGACTAACGCACACGGACTACAAGTACCAACTTCGTAGTCTATGAAGACATCAACGGACAGCGACTAAACTTAGACTGTGTTAAGGAGGTTGATAGCTATTTATAACTCTTTCTTATGTCTTATCGGAGAATTTTTGTTACTTTAAGATCGTCTGAAATTCTGGCAAAGGTTTGAGGTAGTTGGGGTGTGTATGCTTTAGGTTAGGCCTAGGCACACAACATCCATGACGTATTAATGATATCATGGTAATGAATGAGTTGGCAGGTGTTACAAATATGAGTACTTTTTAGTATATTGTTGAAATCATGACAAGTCTTTTGGTATCTGATTAAAGCAAGGGGATAATAGTTAACTCGACGAGAGTCAAGGAAAGACGGAAGAGTCAAGGAAAGAAAGAAGGAATATTATTAAAATTAAAAATCTTAGGCGATACTCTACCCAAGTAGAGGTACGTGCTTCTGTTGCCTCTGACAAAATTCTGGTTTGTCCGCATGAAGTTGTAGTAGATTTCTATCCTATACCACCTCAATAAGGTCAAACATTAGTTTCCTTAATATTTTTCTGCTATAAAATTCTAATTTTCTCTATTTATTTGGAAATTCTTTTATTTATCCCTCGAGAATTTGAAAAATCCGAAAATAGGAATTGGTCATTATATCAAATATTTTTAATCACTTTATATTATTTTTTGCCAAATTAAAGGCAAAGAATGCCGTTTTAAAATCGATAATATTTATCTATGTGAAGGAAAATAACAACAAATACCCATAATCCCAAAATAAGTTTTAATGAACTACATTAAATTAAATTAAAGTAATGTTGGTTTCCCGAACGTAAGGGCGTGAATTCGAACCTGACACGCACCTCTAATTTTCAAAAAGTTATGTGCGTACCTATTACAAGTTAATTATCACTTGCTTCAGTGTAGAAAAATATCGTGAAGATGCACACCTGAGAGTTATCCATAAGCGTTCTCATACGTATGTGAAGCCTACCAATCCGCACTTGATCACCGTGGTGGATTATAACCTGTACCCCTCACATTGTAGGAAGAAACCCGACACCCAACAGTGGAACACCTATGGTTTGTGATGACGAATCTCCATTCTCCCAACCATTTTCACACAAAAAAACATTGACGACGCATCGTTGAGCCGTGTAAGATACTCGTAGATAAACAAACAAAGTCATTTTCGCATTTATAACATTAGCATAGATAAAAAAACTAAAGAGATCCCTTTGCTTTTACTATCTTTTTTCTTTAACGTGTTAACGCCCGCGCGAACCACCGGAGTCGCAGGTCTGTACCTGAGGAGTAGTACCTGAGGAGATCTACAGCGTATTTTATCAAATTGTCTATTGCGGATTGTAACGGTTAGTGGCCAATTTAAGCGTCGAAGATTTTTATTCCGCTCGAGAGCTTCCAACATGGTTTTAATGTTTTTTGACGATTACCAAGACCGACAGCTTTACGTGGTTACTATAAATATATTAATAATATATTCTTGATACCGTCGACATTATCGCTTATCTGGCTGGGAGCCGGAATAAGTTTTTCGACCTCTTGTGTATTTTTATAGTTCACGATAATCGCCTTCGCTTGCGTGCGTTAAATTTCTAAGATCGTACCTAAGTATTTGTCATAACCTAGCGAATGTTAACTGATTTTTGTAAAGGTCATTTGCTTTTGCAGGTAGAGACGTATATTAATATTATATTTTAGTGCAACTAGTAAGGGGTTGACAAACTTAATTTCGGATTTCATAGCAAAGTATTAGTACTTATTTTCGATAAGAAATCCGTATTCCGATACACCAAAGTATACAAAGGACTTCATGATTAATGTAAAATAAAAAATAGCAGAACAGAAAAATAAATCATGCACACAATATAATGTTTCATAATAGTGTTCTTCACTTAAGCATTATTACACTCCATGCTTTGGGGGATTAGCGCTTTAAAATTCATTTTTACCTCTTTAAGCATTGGCTAGTACCTATTAAAATTAGATGTCGTGTTTAGTTTTCAGCGTGGCCTTTAACGTGGAATACATTACCCATAGAATTAACGATTCCCTAGTATTGGCTATTTTGTTAGTAACTTATGATATAAATATTTAAGTAACTCATAATAAAGTTCGTGTTCTGAAAAGTAAGGAGGTACCTTCTTATTATTAGGTATATTAAAAAAAATACAAATTAAGCCCCTTATTAGATACATTTAATACCTAACATGGTACTTGATTTTTTTAAATTACTTCTTGGCCTGTAGGTAGAGGATAGGATATCGAATTTAATGTAAAGTCACACCTTATAGCCAGCGGACAAATTATAACAGACAATAATGACGCTTATAACGATATCTCATTTAGCGAATTATGAGTAATTTAGAAGTTTCTCGGAAAAAGATACAATCCCAATTCACTTTTTGGCTCTACCGTAATCGACTAAATACACTTTAAAAAAGAATTTTAGATTTCCAATGTTAAAAATAGTAGAGATAAATACGAGTTAGTATGATTTTTTCCTCCAGGTTTTGATGTTAGCTTATAAATGAGGGGGGCGGGGGGGGGGGGGGG
>DWPA01005150.1:0-12101 GCA_018251375.1 Calpodes ethlius | reverse complement strand
GTTACCAATTACATTTTATTATTACCTTTTTTCCAATTCATTATTATTAGTTAAATTTCTTACCTGTGTTCCATTCTCGGAATTTAAGTGCCAGTTTTTTTTTGTTTATGTGGTTATTTATTATACCATTATTACTATTTATCAGCTAAATCAAAGAAAATAAAGAAACATTGGCACTGAGGTACAAGGTACGATTTTAAAAGCGCACACTGTTTACACAGTAGCCGGACGGAAATTGAAGCCATCCAATATCCTGGAGAATCTTACGAGCTCAACGGATTTAAATCTGAATAGTATTGAAATAAGGTGTTTCAGTGAATGTTTATGTTCATCGGAAATAATTATTTTTATTTCGTTTCTGTTTTGTAATAGTGGAGTTAAAATAATAATTTAATTACGTTTTATCTCATATAACTGCCAATCATTAGTTACATACATCTTATAGATTTCCCAATAAGAATTCATCGTTTTAGGACCAGATGTATGCATACATACATAAGATATACCGACATAACCTACATATTTCAAAACATTTGCAATTTTCATTGTTTTTCACACAAATGATGATCTACGTTATATTAAATAAAACAAACAAAAGGACGAAACAAAACAAATAAATCATTTTCAATTGTATTGACATAATTGGGTCGAAACATCGGTATCACATACGAAATTCCCGAGTACCCGTTCCAGCTAAAAGGTTCAGTGTCCGTGATGATAAAAGTTTAAAATCAGATATCAATTCTGTTTGATACATTGTCAACCGTGAATATTTCGCTGACGCGTGAACCATCGCAACACCACATGAATTCCCACGTGCAGCAGATAGCCCTGATTCTATCGATGTACAATAAAAGTGATACAATAATATTATTGGCTCATTTTGTATATGTACCACAAAATCTACATTAGTCTAAAAATTTCTGAGATGAGTTACTCCTAATGTTATCTACTCTATTCTGACAAAGAGCGTATGCGCATTTGGAGTACTTTAGATATTTTTGAAAGTATTTTGGAGGAATATTGGTTGCATAAGCTTCTTCATGATTTAACACCCAAAGCAATTGAAAAATAATCTCTAATGGACGTACTTATTTCGTCAATTTTGATGAGATTATCGTATAGACCGACGATTAAATCGGCAGGTTGTTGAACAATTATAGTATATGCGGTATAGCCAGCCGTTCACCCTAAACGTTGCTCATTTTCAAATTAAAATTAATCCCGTTGCGTGAAACGGGTTGTATACACGCAACATTTTAATAGCTAACTGCTTTAATTACGTTTTGGTAGTCAAAACAGAAGTACATAAAAAGGATTTGTGGCGCTTGAGATCGTGGACAAATAGAAATAAATGAGCCCTCGGATCGAAACACCAGTTGATTTAAATACAAATTCTACAAGAATGGGGTAACAAAATTTGTTCGCTATAGCTTCTAATAAACGGTTAAGGGAAGGTTGGTCAAGGGAATGAGAGTGGTATCGTCTATGAAGAGTTCTAAAGTTGGAATGGGTTCTGGGATTTATTATATCTACGTTATATATTATTAACCTCAGCACCGCCAGTACACTTGCTGTTGGGGCTCCACAGAATACCAGCGCTGCAGGTACTACACTGTAGGAATTGAAGCATTAGCTGAGTTAAGTCCTATTTTACAGGAGAGCACTGTAGAACAAGCAATAAGAACGAGCAACGCCCATATCTCTTGTCTAAGAGACACATTATATATAGAATTATCTTCCTAATACCTAAGCTTTATATCTGAACTGTAGTTGTATTGTTGTTGTAAAATATTTTTTTTCTTTCTTGATATCAATAAAAATATTAAGTATGAATCTTAATCTTGATGAATTTACCTTAAAGTAACTAACCATCGAATTTTTGACGAACGAACAATTAGTTATCATTACAATAATGAATAATATAATTATAAATTATGGTATTTTATTCACAAGATAACACTTAACACTTACAGAAGTTTGATTGGGTTCGTCTAAAAACATTTTTTTTCCTCATTTCGTTAAATATCGTCCAAGTTAAATTCTTATTGTTTTTTTTTTATTTCACCACGTAATTGATTGAATTTTACTTAATAATACACGTAACTTTACAAAGTTTATGTAACGTGGCGATAGTATCAACTTTTCGCTATTGATAAATAGTCGTGGAAGCCAAAAATTAAAGCTATTTACGACACTGAGCGTAATTGTGTTTCGTCTAAGGTTTGGCCTCGTTCGTGTGTAAACTGTACGGTTTTAAAAGCCTTCCGTGCGGTTCTACCCGTGCTGTTTTATGAACTTATGCGTTTAATTACACGCGAAGTCTATGAAGGTCTCGTAAATGATTTTACGCGGGATAATTCTATTCACATTTTCGGCTTTCGGGTGAGAATAGAGTCTAGAGTTATGTGGAATAACACCAAGTACATTTTGGGTAACTTTCACGAAAGATTTAACATATTTTGTTCGTATGGAGTAATTTTGATTACTTTATAACATTCATTTCATACGATCTAGATTAACGTGCGGTGGTAGACGTAATTTACGCGCAATAGCTGCAATCTCGTATAATCAGAGTATAAATAAAGATCGACACAAGTTACAACCAGAACTTCGCAATTTAAACAAAATATTGAGGATCCGCTAAACAGACTTGTTGAAAGCAATGAAACGGTCCACATTCCATAGGTCAATAGTTGTAAATAGGCGAAGGCAAAACTACAAACAGGAGTTAGGAAAAGTTTTAATGCGTTCGGAAATAAATCGGGCTGTTTGTCTTTATAACAAACTCTTGATGCCGAATGACCCGACGTGCCGAATGGTGTTAGGGAAACTATCGCAATTCAAGGGTATTGTCGAGACAAGTTTAGAAAGAAAATCAGTTTGTGAGCTGAAGCTTGTGGGATGCCTACTGTAATAAACGAAACTTCTTTTATTGAAGCAGCGTATAGACAGTCCACATGTTAAAGCTTCTGTTAACCGTAGTAATGGGTTAACCTCAAATAGAACAATCCAATCCAATTAAACAATTGGATAGGAGTTAACCTATTCCTATCCTATCCGATAATCTCCTCCAACCTCTCTCTTTAACTTCATTCTGTCCGTATTGGTATTCGGCTATAGCGAATAGAATTTACCAAAGTTACTTACCATAAGATGGGAATACAGTCAAGAATGATATATAATAAATAAATGAGTCAATAAATTAATCTGATACTAATGTATTGCAAATTTAAGGTCTAAAAGGGAAAGCTGAACGCTCCCTTTGTAAGCGTCGTCTTAACCTATTTTATTTTACCAAAAGTCAAATTGCCCTAAATAATATGCTTTACGTCTGAAATGGTAACCAATTTACATCAGAAATACAAAAGAAGTTACGTAAATGAAACGAAAAGCTAAAAATATTTTGAATAAAATTATTTAAAATGTTATCTTATATTTAGTTAAGGCAATAATAATACCTCGATTAATAAATAGGGGGTTCTGAATGTTACAAGAGGAGACGTCTATATTTAAGGTGACAAAGTTTGATGGATACTCTACTTTTTATCATCTTCTATGAGAAAATAATTAAGTTTAACTTAAAATTAACAATAGTGTTCTAATTTAGACACGTTCGTTTTTAAAAAAACAAAGTAAAGCACTCGTGGTATTACTGTTATTCTACTTAAGTAAAAATTTAATTTCAGTATACAATTATGAAGACGGAATACTCGTGGTTTTAATTTCTTTACAAACTTTTTTTAATTTGTCTCGCGCGTTGTTTTTCTTATCATTCAGCCTGTTACTTGTTTATAAAAAGTACTATCTCTTTGGTGATTGGACTTATACTAATAATATCGATATTTGGAATTAAATTACCTTTTTATCCATAGGGATTAAATGTACAATTTCAGTCTCTGATTGCCAAGTACATAATGTCTCTTTTTGTATACATATAATAAAAAAAGTATTCTGTTTAGTTTTTGTAAATAGCTGACAAGCGTACAGACGAATCAACTTATAGAAGTGGTCATTGTTATAGATATCAAGATCAAGAAAAGAGGAAAGAATATATTATTATCAGTACCAAGCGAGGAAGATAAAGAAGAAAAGAATTAGACATTTCTTGAAATATTACTAATAGATAATGAAATTAAAAACATATCTGGTTAACGATAATTAAATTAAAAATTAATTAGCAAACTCGTTCATTAAGCGGCAATTATATAAACAAATACAGATTTTGTTTACACTGGTGAATAGATCAATAAACAATGGAAGCTAACAAACCGCTCTGATAATGTTGTTATGAAAAATGTTCAAGTAAATAGTCATTCATTATATTTGTTGATTTGTAGTTTGTCAACTTCAATTGTTTCGTTCCACTTTAGTAAATCGGTTTGTGACACGGCAGTCTATGACTTTAATTATGGCGTTAGTTTCAACAAATTTAATTTTAGAACACCACTTTCTGAGTTTTGTTTTTTTTTGCTCATTTGATTCTAACAATGAAAACGTTAACGCTTGTTTTTACGTCTCGTATTTTTATATTTGTCTGGTCTGCCTGTTAATTGCTTGCACGGCGATGTTAATGAATGGCTTAATATTATTTATCTTTACGGCTCTAGCCTGGGTGTATATTAAAAGGTGTTGGTGCTGCCAAACTTGAGCCCAACTTAAGGGAGTTTATTTTACTGTCCGTGACTTGGGTATACCCAAGTTATTATCTTTACGAGGAGTTGAAAGCTCTGCCTTTTTATTATTGCTTTTTTATATTGTATTTCGTACTTAACCGCTAAGGCGAGGTCAAATGAAAAGGTCGATTTAAAGAAAAGCTGTTATGTTCTTGCCTAATGTAATATTCTTCGTATTTTATTTCTATCGGCAACGACATGTGGATTCGTTATCAATTTATGAGCGTATTGAATTATTTATTATTGTCTTTTTATATTTTTGGCATTTTTTGGAAGTTGTCGTCGTTTTACGTATGTACTTGTTTTTGTATAACTCAATTATTAAAGCTTACTTCTTTTTCTAGGGCTCTTTGTGTGACAAAATCTTTGTTAGTACCCGAGACTTAAGAACAATAATATTAACTATGTTATATAATATTAATTATTCTATATTGAGAGTGTGTTATTTTACTATATAAATGGAAAACTATGGATGTAGAAGACTCCGCAAATATCTTATACACTTTGGGTCTGTATGGTTTCGGTAACGAACAATGAACATGACCCAATTATAGCGGTCTCTCTTTGCTCAAGTCAGTCTAGTCATAAAACAGCAGTTCTATGAGAAGCCTTTAGTAATATTTTTGCCGACGTGCCCACGTTTTCACCTCTTTATTTGTTCTGTCGCGTGAGTTATTATACAATTAACTCAAACAAGGCACCTTATTATCAAAGGTTGTCGGGAATATTTTTTTGCTCAAAATAAGAAATGTTGGTTCGTTTGTTTGTTTTTAATTTCCTCTACCATTGAGTCTGTGACTGCTTAAGACGTTGTAGCGAAATTTACATACAATACGTGCTTCTTTTTTATTAGGGTTACTAGCTACATAGCAGAAATGGAACTGTATAATTTTACAGCCATGAATTTTGACAGAAACTATTACATAACATACCACAAGAATCATTTTCGAAATTTTTAAGCTGTTTCCATTATTTCTTTGAAAAAAAAAATATTTTGACGACAAACCCAGCAAAAAATATTCCCCTATTAATGTTGTATAAAAATGGAATTTTGATTAAAAAAACAGATAAAAGTAGAAATCGTACAGTGAGATCCTAATCGCACTGTCAAAGGACTATCAGCGTAACAAAAATACAAAAAATATGGCTGGTGCATTACAGATGTTACTCAAAAATTGAAAAAGTTAAAAAAAAAAAACTTAATTGTCTTTACTGTTATTTTTTTAATGCGCCCCACTGCTTCACAATGAATACGGGTATCAACCCTAGTAGGGAACTCGTCAATGCGTGAGGTAAACCATGGCATCCATGGCAAACAGCAGGTACTATACATTTTAAAAAGAATTTGCTCAAATAGGTTAAAAAGCGTTACGTATATAATTGTGCAGTTGTTAGTTTTTATCTTTTATTTAACGTTCTGAATTCTTAGTACTCTGCATAGTGTACTAGATAGAATAAAAAGAATTTGTATTAAACGTTAAACTTTTCTTGAAGCTATTTCGATTTTACGAAGTTTTGTGTTGAATGAGTTTGACCTTCGGGTGTTGGGTGGCAAAAAAAGATTGGATTCCCAGGCAATCGACTACTTACTGGGTCAAAGTCTGTTAAGCCGTTTCGGGTCGTTTAACAAAATAACAAAAGACAGACGACATCTTGGAAAAGAAAACTATTGTTTTTTCGTAACGCAACTTTTAAATACTTTATTCATACTTTGTTTACGAATGAATAATAACATCCTTATTATTATTGTTATTATAGATTTATTTGACTTTGTAAATGTTTAGTAAAGCAAATACAAGCTAATATAATCTACGTTTTACTATTGAAGTGAGGATTGCTCCAACCACAGAGCACGAACCTCTCCTTATTACTAAGGACGCCTAGAGTGTACTCCGATATGCTGATCTAATGCGGATTGTTGGAATACTGAGGATATAATTCTATAAATTGATATTTATATGAAAAATATATATATGTAATAACGGGGTAGACATTATTTTTCGAGAGGGTATTATGATTAAAGTTATTAAAGAATGAGTATTCAATTTTCGATGGTTCTTCAGACATCTTGTTGATAATATTGGCAGTATGGCGCTGAATATGATGTTGATTTCCTGATTGGAGTAGACCAGAATTTTTATTCTTGGATCACCGATCCAGATGTACCCTGTGTACCCCGGTACAATGGCATCTCCACATTATCCGCGACTCTGGAAATTCTAATTTGGACAGAGTAATTATGTTTTTAAATGGTTTTATATAGCCTAAGCTGTGTGTGGATAACATTTTTCTGAATTATAACTACTTCCTCTTATCCTAAGGAGTTGAAATTCAACATATTACTGTAGTTTAAATTGCAATTACCTATTATAAGCACGAGCTGATTCTACATTCCGGGTTGCCTCAAGACGACAATGAGCTCGGTCACATATTTTTTTTTGCTTTAGTCCAAGCGTTTTTAGTTCTTTAAAATATTGACATAGTATTTCTTTGTTTTCGAAGTACAGGAACATGTCTCCCTGTAGTGTTAATTTCAAAACAGATGCTTCAAATTGCCTAATTTAGGTTATTGCTCATTATTTTCTATGAACTCTGCTTCTGTGTATATAAACATCGTTTTGCTTATTTTAGCAGTCTTTGATGTCTATTTTATTTTCTGCCTCAGTTGTATCAGTCGATGTTTATTTTCAGTTATTTTGTTACGCATCTGTCGTAGTAATTAGGTTTATGTCGTAGTTTAAATGCCGTTCCGTTATACTGCCGTGTAATAACTTTACTACTGTACTTTAATCTTCTTAATGTTAGTCTTAGTCTCTGGATCTTCATATATTGGTTTAACTGCCAGTTGGAGAAACGAATTTTAAATATGTAATACTACAAATCCTAATGTTTGAGTGTATTTGTGTAGAGAACAACATTAAATAATATTTTAATTTACCATTAAACATAACATAACGTACAGAAAGTTTAATATGTTGGTAGCAAATTCTTGTCTAATTTTTAAGTCCAACGTTGTTCGATTATTTAGCGTTAATGCCTTCATATTGTAATAAACAGCTTTGTGCAAGTGATTGTAAGTTTATTAGCGTCATATGTGAACGGTTTTGGTGACTTTATTTGTAAAACAAATCTAGCAGTGAATAATAAACTACTCTGCTTAATTACTGATTCCTCAAAGGATGCAGGCATAACCGCGTATTAGAAGCTCTTCTTGCCTGTAGATCTCCAACATAGCTTAGAAACTACTATCTAAGCATAACTCGGATGTCTGAATATTGCTTCCGACTTTGTTTTCACATATCTATACATATCATAATCGATTAAATACGAGGTATAAACGTTGACCTATCAATTTTACCATCATTTACTATAATTATGTCCGTCTAAAACTTCTTATTTTTAAATTGTTTCACGATGTGTCATCATGATTCACCTTTAGATGACTACTATTTTTATAGGAATTCGAAAAGAGATTAGATTTAGAATTCAATTGGAACTATTTTTAGCCACTCACATATGCTTACGTTTTTCCATACTTACATATCTTATTATTTTCGTAAACAGTACCATGAGTCATTCTGATGAATATTTTAAAAGGAATTCAGCATATTAATTTGATTCCTAACATTTTCAATACATATCCATTTAACATCCATTTGATATCACTAGAAGGTTTTTAGATTTAATTATACTTTCCTGAGAGGTTTCCTGCAATATTTTCCTGAACAGTGAATAAGGAAGACAACAATATATCTCAAGATGTCTTGCGCAGCAGTTGAGGAGAAAATTGAAGCCTGACGTACGATCTTGTAGTTCCCTCCTTGACTATTTAGGTGTTATATTGCGTTTTATATTTGAAGCCATAACTCTAGGGAACAACAGTAGAAGCGTAGGTAAAGTTCTTTGTCACAGCGTTATTAGAGTTAACTGTATTGAGATAACGTTCGATTTTGACTTTGACTTTTAAGATCTTATAGCCTTATCATTTGTAATCAGAAGTGGGATGGGTAATCGTTGATGGTATTATGACTATCAGAGGATATGTTAAACATCGTTTTGGGTATTATAAGAGAATGATCATTTCTTGACACAGTTACTTATGTAAAATGTAAATTTAACAAACAAAAGCATTATAATGATGCTAAGCTGGATTTTAGGGTAATTATTATAAGAATAATATTGTCAAAATTATCGAAAACATCTGAGGGTAGAATAGAGAAAAAAATGTTCGAAACGTGCAAGTTCATCTGTTTTTCTCAAAGTTTTAATACTAATTAGGTTTGAGTTTCAATACCTAGTTATTGGACCATCGATTGTGCAAGATCGTATTATTACTTTATAGAAGACTCAAGTACCACATCGTACTTTAAGTACCTACTCAGTCTGCTGAAATTAGAATCGAGTTCGATTAATTCAGCCGACCCAGTTACTCGGGCGCACTTTCGATGCACGTTCTAAAGTAATTTGTCCTTGTTTCGCAAGGTGAAGTCGTTATAGGTTAGAGTGGAATAGATGCAAGTGACTCACAGGTATTGTGTCCACGGGCTAGTTTCACAAAACCCTTTTTGATACAGACTAACATTTAATTAGTTGCAGTTAGAAGTAAGTAATGTAATGTTAAGCAAATTTAATTGAAAATATTCTCAAATTAACAATAGTAATTTTTTATACGTAATTTATTTATTTAAATGTAATCTTCCAAAAGTTCTTAGAAATTGCCAAATATGTATCAACATGTACCTTACCTCAGTAGTATAGTTACCCAAAGATTATCAAATATGGAAACTAATTTTTTACATCTTCGCGTACTGAAGTTATTTTATTTGTGGATTTTTCCTTGTGTACCGCCTCAGTACCTCTTACTTCTGGATTCTCAGCTTTACTTATTGCGCTAACTGTAGACAGTGAGTTAAGTAGTCAGTATCTCAGCGCAATGCAATGTTTAACCTTTAGAAATGGGTTTATGCACCATTTATTCATGTGCCTGTATTGACATTTTAAGTATAATGGAAACGGTGCTTCATCATCTGACTCACTTAACTCTCGTGATCTCGTGAGTCACGTGACACATGACAGATAACCAACATGGCGCCAACCGTGGCATTGGATTAGTGTCTGTAAAACTGATTTAGTGGCTGTATAAACCTATTTCCATCTGCCTCAATCATGACAGATGATTAATTTTATTGTCTGTGCACTCATGTGGAGTAAATCGTTCCAGCAGGTCTATTTTACGGTCACTTGCGCGTTAAAGGACTTATTGCGGCGTTGTTGAGCTGCTAAGGAGCAGAATTAGCTATGAGCTATGTTCTAAGTTTTACTATTGAAAATATACATATTTATGACATTCGTAACCAACTGTGGTGTCCTGTAAAATCATAAGTAAAACCTAACTAAAACATGGATCTAATATTATTTTGTTATTATAAGAAGTAATGAAAGAAAGAAGGGTGAAGACACTAATGACGATATGATCTGTTGTACAGTTTAACTGCACGATTCGTGCAATTGAATAAATCTATACACGTGTATGTATTAAATGGATTTAAGTGCACACGTGTGTAACATCAAACAAAAACATTTATAGAACTTGTAGTGTTTGTCTAATTAACCTATAATATATATATCTAATCTGTGGTAGAGATGACGTCACGAAGTCACGTAAGAGCCGCAGGCGGAGCTGGTATCCTTTTGTTTGGGTACTGGTGATATAACGAGCTAATTTAAACAATATATTCCTACAAACAATAAGTACTACAGAAAGGTGTCATTTTAGAAATTTTCAAAACTTCCAACCCTGATGTAATAATATGAGCTTACTCCATTTATAGTTAGGCCACTTTTACTTTCAGAGAATGATCAAATAGACCCTTTATTTCTTTCTTCTCTCTTCTTTCTCGGTAATAACGTATTGATGATGTCTTTTGTGAGGCTGAAGTCCAAGGGTGGCGGTAGACTCTTACCATCAGCTGGCTTATTTGTCGGCTATTTACGTATAAAATACTTTAAACATTATAATATTACGTGTTCCTTATTCAACAAATAAAATTAAATGGTACAATTATTGTACAATTACATGTGTAAATAAATGTACAGGAAAATGCAATTATATAGATACAAATACAATAATAAAGTATCAATATAAGAATATAATTATAAATGCAAAAGTTTGTTTGTTTGTCCATCCTTCACGGCATCATGTATCGTCATTGTGTTATGATTTTAGGTGAGATCAGTAACTTAAAGTAAATTGAAGTGATCAGTAACAAAGCGTTGCCTAGCAACCGATAATACAAAGGTATCATCTAACCTTTTATTGCTGTTCTTATTTTGACTCGTGGGCCAATATGCGGGTAGCATCTAGTGTGTACATAAAAGTTCAATAATGCGATTTTTTGTATACTACATAATTTTTTATTGGTTTTCGATTTTAATTTCTTTTGAACGATTTTAAAACAACACATGCCAAACTATCGGGATCAGTCGGAAACGTCGAATGAAATAGAATATGCTAAATGACGAGACATTTTTGGAGTTAGGCATTCGTAATAAAATAAATCTTTTATCCCATTGTGTTTTTTACGTCAACTGGAATATATCGCGCATATGGACCAATGACATTCATCTAAATCCTTTGTTCGAAATTCGAATTTCGGTAATAAATTCTCTATTCAAATAGAAAATACATACAAACAGCCTATTACAACTCATAACTTCGTAACTGATTTCATGATATATTTTTTAGAATGTACGCTTTCAATGCGTGTGAAGGTGAACCAAAGAAAAAAACATTTTTTATAAATTCTAAGTTTTATGTTTTCCGTAAGTAGGTGTTACAAAAAAAAGTTCATATTAGCTTTTTAATAAAAAAATATATAATAACGAATATTAGTAAAATTAGTCCTTTTCTCTAAAAACTTCTATCGTAAATGAAAAAAATACGAAAGTGAAAAAATAACATGATTATACGCATAATAAAACGTGTCAAAAAAAAGTGCAGAATTTAATTTCAAGTGTCTTCAAACATATGTTTAAGATCAGTGGTAATAAGTACTAATACACGAATGGCTGACTTCAATCCTATTAGTTATCGAGGGCAGGAGTACGACCAACTCAGTAATTTAATTACTGCTGTTGGTATATTATTTATGTTATATTGAGCTTTTGTAAGGCAGACGCACAATATCATTGTCTTCTGTTTTTTATGCGCTCTAACGTGGAGTTCCACGTTGCACTCGTATTTATTTACAAAGCTGTGCCCGCGACTTCGTCCGCGTGGAATTTAACAAATGCTTTGCTTTGCTTTGCTTTAATGGCCTAAGTTACTTCATATTACATCAGTTACCTGCCAATAAAGTTCCGTTAAAATCGGTCCAGCTATTTCAGAGATTAGTCAGAACAAACAGGCAGCCAGACAAAAATGGT
>DWPA01005149.1:0-12101 GCA_018251375.1 Calpodes ethlius | reverse complement strand
CACACATAACAAAAAGTATAGTAATAGAATACCTTCACTTAACAATATTTAAAACACAAATTATGATTGAAGGACTACAAAGAATTTAAACTAACTCTATATGGCTATGCTGTGTCAATGACCTGGTCAAGCAGGATTAAGAAATATTATTATATTTAGCTAAAATTATAAAACTAAATATGGCTTTCCATAGGAATAGAGTGGAAATGTTATCTATCAGTAAAGTAATCTTTAATATAGAATTCCTTTATGGTTTTATACCAAATCTACGTGACAAAATATTAATTTGAAAGAATAATAAAGATATATGAAAGAATCTTATTGGAAACAGTAATAATTTTCTTATAATATCCTGAGAATACCAAAACCTTGACTTAGAAGAAAATTACTAAATATTTTTTTAAAGATACTAGTTATTATTAATTCGAATACAATTCAGAGGTTTCAGCATGAAACCACCATGATAGTATGGTCATTCGTATTGTTTTAATTTCAAGTCAATTTATTTATCATAACGCAAAATTCAATCGAGATGATAACACAAAATTATCCAAGCATTATACTGATAATACACTATTTACAAACCAAACTAAGCTACTCTAGAAATTCGGTCAGTATATCACAGTAATTACATTAAGCGATTGATTAACAACAAATAACAATGTCCACACACTTAGGTAATATATACTTACTTCAACTCTTTTAGTAAAACAAAACTCTATCACGGAAATTCTAACAGTTGTAACAAGACCAAACTCAGATTTTAATCTACAATATATTAAAATGAAAATCTGATCAGATGAACAGAATAGAAACGTCAATTGCCTAAATTTGACGGCCACAAAAAAGTAACATATCTGCTAAAGCATAGATTAAACACTACCTAATGTTTCACTCGTCCACAGGCAATAGGTTTTTTTAAATCGTCAGTACTATGCTCTATGCTCATCGCTGACAAGGAAGAGTCAATTTATACTTTACAATTATATTACAATTTATACATATTGTTATAATTTGTATATGTAAAAATGTGCCTGCTTCATTATCGCACTGATTGCTGTAGTGACTAATACTAAACATCCATGGAACCAATGATAAATTGGTACTGATACAACACAAATATTTAAACTAAAATTAAGAAAACATTTCTTTTTGTTTTAATGTTTCAAAATGAAACATAAACACTACTTATCTAAAGTTATTTTGTGAAAACTTCTTTACCATAGACATTCATAGACTCAAAAGGATCGCATGCGCTTTGGTTGTCGACGCATTGTTCTGAAGTAAAAATCATTCATCCGCCGCCATTTTGTTTCTTAAATTGAATTGACCGCCTTTGATTACGTTTGATCGTGAAATTGGATGATTTTTCATTGTATGTGTTATTCTGCTGTGAATTAATTGTGATGAAAATGTATTACTTTGCTTAAATTCGTGCGACGTTGTGTTAGGATCATTGTAGGTAAGTAAATTCAATCTAGAATATCGCACGACAGCCATGGCAATCACCCGTGGTCTGGTTTGATGACGATTTAGTCATGTAATCATACCTAATAAGCCCTACAATGTATGTTATTTTAAATTATCCAGTGTTTCTGAATGTTTCTGAAATATATTGATAAAAAAGAAAGTAAAGCGCTTATCACTGATCAGTAAATGTTATTCATATATGCGTGGTGCGTGATGATTGGTGCTTATTATTTCTATGTACTAGTATTATCAGGGTAGCATTTTCGTATCACAAGTGGAAAAAAGTTATGCAGGCGCAGTTTTTAATTATATTTCTGTTATGACTTCTGAATGACACATAACAAAAATTAAATATACAGTACGTATATTGAAATCACACTTGAGTTATTATGACAACATTCAGGGGCGTAGCTAACGCCGTACTAATGGTAAGGGTACCCCGGCCTGTAGGTCCCCTGATTATGTAAGTACAATTCATAAGTAGGCGAACTGAACCTTAACGATTCCCGTGGGAGGGCCTTTCAACAACTTTTGATGCAATGTGCAAATGCAAATGGCAAGCTTCTCCATAGACTAAAGTTCTAACAATTCATATGTATCTATTTCACATCCAAGTGCTGCATAATACTGCCAATTTCTGTTGTGCAGTCACAAATGTAACATGATATTGTTTTTTATTTATATAAATTAATTGAATGACTAAAGTTTTACAAAGCAAAAATGGATGGGATCTTCCCTCTTTTTATAGGTAGCGAGATCAACAACAGTGACCATGAGTGTCATCATAAGACTCCAGAACCTTCCGTGGTCAGCAAATGCTCTCGACATTAGGAATTTCTTTCGGGGCCTCTCAATTCCTGAGGGGGGCGTGCACATCGTAGGAGGAGAACTTGGGGACGCATTCATTGCCTTCAGGTAGATATGATGTTAATCACAAATTTTTGTAAAACATAAAAGAGTTATATTTAAATACAATAAGCTGACAAGGTATTGTATATTTAGACCTCACTAGACCTACATAAATAAACAATTTATGAGTCCTATGATGTTGGACTGCTGAATTGTCTTAGTCATTATAAGGTTTAATGTTGTAGACAAAAGAAATATGTTTCTGTGGTACTGTCAAGACAATAATTGAGTAATAATAATAGGTTTAATTATAAGGTTGGTTGAAAACTTCCATGAGCCATAGTAATATTCTCAAGGTCTGCATGGTAGTAACTTAACAAGTAAAAGTGAGGTTAAAAAAAAATTACTATTCTACATAAAGATATTAGGATATTTAGCTACTTTACACTAACTTTTTCCTATTTATCTTGCTATGTTTAAGTAAAATGTAAATTATAATAATTGAGCTTTAATAAAGGGTCCATTATACAATCTGTTTTTAGATCAACATAACATAAATACACATACTTATGAAATGCTTTTCTTCTAAAACACATTCATAGTCATACTAGCGGCACACTATGACGGCTAATTATAATCTTATAATAGTAACTGACATTGTTCAATATATATTTGTGACTGTAGACAAGTGTGAGTAGCATTCTATACGTTTTTGTGAGCTGTAAGTATTACTACAAGGGTATTTACTTGTTACTAAGTAAGTAATAGTAATTAAGTGTACATTAGGAATTAGTTGTATTGGGGTGACATACAATAATGACCCCGATCATACAGTCCAGACTGTCAGAAGTTGGTTACATCGCAGTGTGGCAGGGCTTCACTTAAAATTTTATATTATGAACATTACTATTGGTATTTTAGCTTTCTGTAACAATTGACTGGCTGGCAAGCATCATCTTATTGCTTGAGTCGTCTGGGAAATGACTTCTTGTGTTCTGACTGGAGGCTCGAGAGCCAGTTGTTTCTTTCTATCTTTCCCTCTTTTCTTGTCTAGAAATTCAACGGTGATGCCTATGGTGAGAGTTAAAGACCATGGGCATCTGCGACTACTTACCATCGGGTGATTCATCTACTTATTTATTGACTACATATACACAATGGGAATGAAATTATTATTATCTCCGAAACATTTGCTACCTACATATATTCTTTTAGCACCATATAAAT
This sequence comes from Calpodes ethlius, assembly GCA_018251375.1. Lineage (NCBI taxonomy): Eukaryota > Metazoa > Arthropoda > Insecta > Lepidoptera > Hesperiidae > Calpodes > Calpodes ethlius. The sequence continues at coordinate 8,555 of DWPA01005149.1, read as the reverse complement.
TTTGTTACCGTTGTTTTGTTAACTTGAATAATTTTGATATTATAAATTACTTTGATAATAATTGAATACCTGCATATAATAAATGAGTAGATAATTTAATATACTATTAATGTAGGATAAACACTTAGTAACATACTTGCTGAACATCACTTAACAATAAAGTATGTCAATTGTTCTTAGGCTTTGTATAGTTTACGATACTTAATTTTCTAACCAGTGTCAAAACGGCCATTTTAGCGTGCCGCAAGTATAGTTTAATGCCCTGTGTATATACTTTATTTGCTACTGATGCCTTCCTATAAATTCTAATGGAATAAAAAGTGGTACTATTGAAATAGCCATTACAAATTATTTTATTGGGCCTTGGTACATAATGAGAACATTGGTTTGAAATAATGTTGGTGTGGGGAAGATTCAACCATAAACTCATAATGTTCTTTTTCAACTGTATTGGACTACTTTCCTATGATATTCAGATGGATTGTCAATTCCCTAAGTATAGATTTTCGTGAGATTACGTGTTCATTAGAAATTTCTAGTTCGGAATAAATTTAAAATTCAACTGCACAGTCATTAAGCCATCTGAAATATATAGCGTATGTCACTATTTTTAGCAATTTTTTGGACACTCGTATGTACTTTGTATGCAGTTTGCAAATTTGAACTTATATACAAATATATCAGGGCTGTGCTCGTGACGTGACAGGCCTGTGGCTGGACCGAAACTTGAGACTGAAGCTTCGTAGCTGACCTGGAGACCTGCACGTGTGTGAACGAGTTCACAAAAATGTACGCGCCTTTTTTTTTTTTTGAGTCTGACAGAATGGTCCGTTACGTTCTGGGCACAGTTCCAATACTATGATCAATTCCTGAATAAGGTCTTATGTTGCGTTAAGAAATTGTTATGATTGTTTACAATAAATGGTTAAGTTAGGTTACAGCAATGAGGTGTCTAAACAGTTTGAGTACGTTATTTGTCACAACTTGGAAATATAGGTAAGTGGAAATACCCTAGTGGTAGGACCCTACTCGAAGTCGTGAAGTCTTATTTCAAATTAATTACTTATATCGGAGGTACATATTAATAGGTTTTGTTTTTTATATATTTTTCATTATCAGATTCATTTCGTGATGTACCTTAATAACGCTTGCGAATGGTATTCAGAATATTTAAGTTACTAAATGCTTCATGATAAAAACGTACTTATAATAAAACTTCTATTGATACTGACTCTTAATATTAAACATATGATTACGCCCAGCTTTCACTACGTTTATGAACTGTGTAAACGATATGCGGGAGGATTGTGTTAGAAAAGGCCAAAATACTCTGCCGTGTCTTTGTGAGATTTTTTTTTCTAATGGTCTGTTGCTGTTGGCTCTGGCGGGATTAACAGCTTCACGCTGACGGATAATGTTTGTCATGCAAATAGTCTACGTAAGTCTCAGGGTAACGTCGGCATTAAAATGAGAGGCAGAAAGTAAAAGTATTAAATAGTGCGAACTCAAATGAAAGTGAAACAAAATTGCGGTCTATATTTTTTTAGTAACCGAACGAATATGGTAATTACAATTATTCTGACTTTAATCTACTATTCAGGATTTTTGACTTGTCATTGTCATAAGCGTACCCAGCTTCTGGTCCAGGGGTGGGTCGAGGGCAAATCTTATTTTTTTTCCCAGGGGACGGCAAAAGGTTCGTTTTTACCCCGGGATAAAAAGCACAATAAATAAGAACTTTTATGGACGTACCTACACGTAATGGAAGACATACAAATGCCAGGGGTGGTAGATGCCCCTCAAAACGCCCATCGTTTGTACTGTCTTAAGTCCCCGAGTTTTAAGAGGGGCTATTTGAATGCGATAATGTCAGTCTCTTGTGTACTAGTTGATACAATTGTAAGTGTTCTATTATGAAAAAGACAAAGGTATCTTGGGGATTATACCTCGTTGTGCAGGCCGTATCGTTAGTGTTTTAATTTTAGCAGATGATAATCGTTTGTCCCATGGTCATATATAAAGAGACCTACTTTTCGCAATAAGAGGCATCTATCGTATAAATACGGCGATTTCGCGTTAAGGTGCAACGTCGGATACACGAATAATAGCTATAGAATTTCTAAAATTAGAAATGTTTTCGTTCCTCTTACAATGTACTGCCAGTTGATTCCTATTCACAGCGTTTCATTGATATGCGTAGATAATCCCTTAACGTAATTTATATATACAGGAAAACCCTACAGAACTAATCAAATTTAGAAATTAGTGTATGTACTAACATCGATATTCACTCCGGAATACATTTGTCAGCAGCTGCAGGAAGTCACACTAATTAATAACATGATACATATTTATCAAACATGACATGCTTGTAACTACGTCTTTATTTAAAGTCCAATCAAAACGACTGCTGAGCAACTAAATATTTTATTTGTCTAGTATGTAAGGCTCTATGTGATAGGGAATCATTATGCTAATCGTACTTTTGAAGTCTGTTACGAGAAGCGTTGCCTCAGATTTCAGGGTAAAAATACTGGTAAGTGGTGGTTGCAATATTTGGGTGCAAATCAATGTCCCTTGCTTTTGGGCGCACCCTGGTGATTGACGGACCAAACTAAAGCGCAACTCTCATGTTGGAGGTCACTGGATTCAATGGGCTCTATTCTACTTAGTTTAATCACAACGACACTTCTGCGTGTTGGTTCAAGTTTTTACTTATCTATCAGATTAGTTGTAGAACGTTTTTTTACATGATTCCGTTGCATTATCATCATATAAAATAAGCAACTTCTTCGCTTACGTCTCGGCAAGAACACCGGTGACTTCGTTGTTTTTGATGTTCATGGACAACGGTGACTCTATACAGAAAAAGGAAATTCCTGCATCCTCCTTTACTGAGGGTCGTGAGCGTAAATAAATACACATGATAGTTCTAAAAGTTACTTGTACACGAAAATAATATGACAAGTTTTATGTATTTATAATATTTTTAAACCAAAAAATTCTAAACTTGCTGACGTCCACCACTTCCCCATATAAACATTTATCAGGCCCCCTCCGCTCCATCCCTTCTATTTACCTCTTTAGGGGATGGATGACTTTATAAAAATCCTTTGTGATCCTCCACGCTATTACTTTATAAACAAACTATGTACAGGTATCGTGTGTCTAGGGCTCCTATTTTAGGCTGTATATTGTGTGTATCACTTCCATTTAGCCATTTTAAATTACCTGGCGATGTGTCACAAATTCTAATTCTACATAATAATAAATGGTTTCCCCTATTTATTTTTCGAATTGCAGCGTATCAAATTTAAATTGAGTATTTATGCTAATGCCTAATTCCAAACAAATTAAATTCTTGGAGATTTAGGAACGTGGGAATGATATAGGACAGATGTCTGAAGCTTCTTACGAAAAGTAAAACGAGTTAAATTTTGAATAATACGACATCATCAAAATGTAATATTTATTATGAAAATATATATAAAAATGGAACATCTTCGTCGATGAACACAAATTCAGAAAAAATCCGATAAATCCACTAAAAAAAACGAAACAGTTTTTCCTAACATTATAAAAATATTTAAAAGTGACATACCTTATTTCATTGTTCCCGGAAAAAAACGCATTTAAATGAACCCTGGTTGACTTTGACAAGACTGAGGATTAAAATGCAAATTTCCATTATCATCGCTGAATCCTATATTCCAAGCACTTTAAAACCTACTTACTTAAATACACACTTTCCAAAAGTAAAACAAAGATGTTTCTAATTGGAAATCATAATTCTAGACATGTACGGCAAATGTCGTTTAATTAATTGCGGTCTAAAGCAGATAATAATTTCCAAATTTACCTAATTGCTGTACCCTTAGGATTGTTACTTACAAAATTACCTTACATTCGGCAATCGTTATCATTAATTAACATTACGATGTTCAAAAATTTAAAATTAAACGAGATTGAATACATTTGACCTGAGCTTTTTTGAAATTACAGGTATCCCCTTATACATGTTAAATCAACGCTTAAATCCAATTGCTCTATATCAACTGCTCCCATAATATATGTGATGTTCTCTTCCTGCGTTCATAAAATGTTTAGTGCCCCTATGTGATATAGATTAATTTGAAGTTTTGTTACTAACTGCCTCATTAAAGTAAGCCCTTCTAAAATACTATGCAATGTTAATCGTTATATTTCAATACAAGTGGTTATTAAAAGGGGTGGGTATATTAGTGGAACTAAGAGCGATTATTAATACCTATTTCAATATTGTAGAACTTGGTTACTTTTAAAATATTTAACAGGAATCTATTTCTGTTCCATTGTTTTTAATTTTACTTACTAATTAAGGATACACAAATTACATCAAGTATAGGCTTTAAACAGGTACTAAAATTATTAAGCAAATTATTCTATAAATTGTTACACTCGTGATAGTAGAAACGTTAACTACAAACCAGAATAAATTAGGTTTCTGTAGAAATAAGGTGTCAGAACTAACTCCCTTTCATGCTACAAAACTTTGGAGTAATCTAAAAACAGAATCTGGAAAATTCCTGTAACGCAGCGGGACAAGACGATCACTCCCTGAAGGTGGCACCGCACTTTTAACAGTGGAAAAAGTAAGACTATTAACCCCCCCAACATCATACTTTATGTATATCGTAATATTGTAGACCTGGCCTTAAAAAGTGACATGATGACAAAATGGACGATACCAACATACTTATTCATAATTACAATAAACGAATCAAACAAACAATTAACAAAGTCATTCTTATAGGATCCAGATGTATTTACGTTGTCTCTCGGCTTTGTCGTGTAGCTGTTTTCACACGTCAAACTATTTTAACGGATCAGATTAAATCTACAAGGATGAAGGAATGTTTCATGATTTGTCTATAATTTACTCTTGTGACACTATTCTGATGTTATAACACGTCAGACATCTACTGCAGTGTGATCGTGCTAAACAGCGTCAAGCTTCCTGCTGATGGGATGACAGCGCAAGGACAAGAGACTAGTATGATACATTATGATCTCTCTTTAATTGAAGATAAGAATTGTAACGCATCAGTACACTGGGTTGATGGATAATATAAATAATAGAAAAAGTTGACTACTGGCGGCGACGTACCAATCGAGTTCTGTGTTATTCACTGCAAAATACTAACGCCATATAGACGAGGAAACCACGAGAGCTACGCAACACAAAATCATAATATAAGAACCAACGGTACAAAATATGAAGATGTTTTGTTTTGAATAACAACGGATGTCCGTTATGTATTTTCTGTCGTATTTTTATTTCCGTGGACTGTGATATGTATATATTTTTATGGACAGGAAAATGTAACACTAAATTAGCGAAAATCAATCACTGGAATTCAACCTCCAAGTAGTCTCCGGCAGCCAACTTGCTCTATGAAATACGCTTGATTTAGAATGAAAAAATATTCTTATCCCTTAGAGACTAATCTCAAAGACATTCTGCTTCTTACCTGTTTCACGACAGATCTTCATCATAGGTATTGTTGCTATAAAAACACAATTTTTGCATAGCAGATATTCAATTATTTTTTATTTAAATTCATAAGTTATTACAATCTATTAACTGATTAAACAAGATTTAGACATGATGAACCTTACAAAACATTTTTTTTTTTCAATACACAGAGCCTATGATCAGTTGGTCATTGGAGGACACAGTCGAAGATTTTTTCGTCTTTATTGGTTCTATACAGAAATTTTCTTGCGACATGTTTATTTAAAAAACCTATTATTTAATACACAATGATTTCATACGAAGGATATTTCAAACTGCTGTTAAAATGTAGCGGAGGCCAATAAAAAAAATGTGTTGACGCACGAAACTACTGGAATGAAATTTATTGTATTTACACTTTAATCTATATGTAATTCCATATGGATGTTTATAGATGTTTTATCATATATTTTATTCAAGTAAAGAGGAAGGTATATATGCCGCACTGCAACTAATTTATTAACTTGCCAGAGACTAATCTGTAATATTTTCTTCCGTAACTTCTCATTTCCGTCATAGACTAGAAGATTTCCGTTTTCCGTTTCAAAAATTTTGATTACTTGTATATTCCATTATTTTTGGCCGTAAAATGGACTTATTTTCACGTCTGGACTATCAACATTGGATAAATATTTGCAAAAATTTAGAGTTCTCGTCACTCTTTATATCCCTGACAAACCTGCCTTAATATAAGAGTCAACGGCATTGCCTGAATGCGCCCAATTAACGTGTTTTTAGCTACATTAATGGAATGTATATAATTTACTTCCCGTTAAAATTAACATAAATATGTTGATTAACGCAATCATTAGGTCGCAAAATTATTTTCCATATGTGTGTATCATTTTAATCACGTTAATCAACGCGTTACGACGAAGATGTAGCCATGGCAGTACAGTAGGTATCTAGTAATTTTATTGTCGAAAGAAGACTTCTGACTGCGACGACCAGACCATCATGACAATCCAATGTTTATTTTAGAACACATTCTAGTACTACCGCTTCAATTTGCAGCGCAATACCGTGACCTAATCAAAGCAAACTCATTCCTTCGTGTCAAATGCTTGATGTTGACACCTCCAGCGCAAAGCGAATTAAGCTTCATGGCCCTAGGATTAGGCTGAAAATCGCCCAGAGATGTACGAAGTGGCGAGAGGGTGCGCGAGCAAAAACCCTCCGAATATCGATAAGATTAAACTTATTAGCGGAGTTTTTTTTCTCGCAATACCCTTTTATACACCTAGCCTATCTCTAATGAAGTCTTAACATCTTACAAGTTTGGTCGTGTGTGATAATCTAACACAATTGTTGAGGTTGTCTCCAAAGTATGCGCCTTGCAACAGAGATACATGATTTATAGCGACGATGGGACCGGAGCACAAAGGCATGAAAATCTATATCTATATATATATGTGTCAAAAAAGTCGTGTTAGTTACTATTTATAGCTCACGAACAACTGAACTGATTTGACTGAAAATTGGTGAGGAGGCGACTTAGAACCAGGAGACGGACATAGGGTACATTTTGTTGCGAAAATAAATGTTTAAAAGGGTGCAATAAGGGATGAATATTTGTATGAAAATTGCGTTTTCTTCAGCAATTTATTTGTGAACGTTTGGTTTCCACGTATTTTGTCCACACTTAAAACTTTCCTTACATAACGCAAAGTCATATCTGATAGCCTGGGATCACATGGGCGAAACCGCGGGCAGAAAGCTAGTTATCAATAAAAGCAAAACTACAGTATGTCAAAACTGGCAATTGTATTTGAAAAAATATTATTTAATTATCACGAGTTACTGCTGGAAAGTTTGGGATAATCACCTGATGGTAAGTATTCATGTTGTCCAATATTATCAGTGAGCTAATTTGTAAAAGGCTATTTATTCGCTAGAGAAAATATCTAGATTTTAAGCAAAATAGATTGGAAAGGTGTCAGAGTTTTGGCTTATGTGTTTACGTTTTTGAAATATAATATGGTGTTTAGATCGAGGACTTAAAAAGGACGGTGGTCGTTTGCTGGATCAAGGGACTACAGTGGATATGTTGTGGTGTTTGTCGGTTCAGGAGAGATATTCGATTATTTCCATTAATTCTATGTACAAGTTGATACGACGATGATTACTTATAATTATCGTATCTAATAATAAGTAAAAATTGTTCTCGATAATTTGTTGTACTTTATGTATTACTAAAAATCATGGGCATACGTAGATCCGTCCAGGGGTGGGAAAGCGGGAAAGATTTTTTTTTGGCATGGGGAGGACAAATTCATAAGATGTAGTGTCATTGCTTGAACCCTATAGAAAGAATGGATGAATTGTTTACTTTCCCACCTTTGTCTTTGGCATTGTTCCAGATACTAGAGTGAAGAAGATGGGAATACAAACAATTGATCCTCTCTTTCTACTTCACTATACGACCGCCTAGTATTATCTGTGAATAGGAGGATCACAATGACTTCCTCTTATCCTACTGAATTAAAATTTTACTCATTTACTTTAGTTGCAATGACAATGCATTTTTTAAAAAAACATGCCCTCATATTCCAGGAAGAGTTGGCTCCCGACGAAAGAACTCCTCGATTATGAGCAGTGAAATTACTGTTTCAGTATTACACAAGTTTGTTTATATTATTTAACAATAGCCTTTTAATATTTCATTGCACGGTAAAATTTACCCTTACCTATAGAACTCCGAAAGCCTCTGGTGTAAATCTTCTTCGATTAGATATGTAGGTACTTACGTGCCGTTTTGTTCCACATTTACAATCGTTAAAGTTTACCTACACACGTGCATAGTCTTCTATTGTATTCGTTAGTATATATTCTTATGTAGAAGGTGTATAATAAGTTTAGTTTACGCCGTATACACGAACATAATGAGTATAATTTATATATCAATTATATCATATAGAATCTGTGGGCAGTTTTACATACGGAAGGACGGAAGTTCGTTTCCGATTCAGTAATTTGAACCTGTGATTCATATTGCAATTCA